>CAOLHI010003716.1:0-157217 GCA_948474755.1 Ctenosaura bakeri | reverse complement strand
CGGCCTGACCCCATAGACATTGGGTAAAAGATCTCGCTACGTTGCCCTGCCTCTCGTATTGCTAGCTTGTGCTCTTTTGACTAATTCCCAACTTTATATTATGTTACCCTGATTTCTGGGGGTCCTGGGAGGGACACCTAAATAACCAAACAACAACACAACTTTAGAGAAAATTAGCTGGAGCACTCACTAAAGCTAGCGAGAGGCAGGGTAACTTAGCAGGATCTTGCAACCCAGTGTCTACGGGGTCAGGTCAGTCAAGCAGTCAGTCGGCTTTAAAATAGCAACAATGATGTTTTATTAAGTACAGACAAACATTAAAGACAACACAGTCACACAGCTAACTAAAGAATCGGAAATAGGGATTTGTGGAGGGAAATGGGTGATACGACACCTGTCTCGTAGTCCTGGAGAGGTTTGAAGATTGAGTTCATTGATATGGAGTCTCAGTATGTGGGACTGAGGGGACGAGCTCGCTTGGCAGTTTCTACAATAGCAAGGTAGAGAAATTATGACACAAATTGTTCAGATTTATTCAATCAATTCAAAATTAGCAAGCCAAAGGAACCTGCCAAGGGATGTGATAGTTTACTTTATAAAAAGCAGTGTGAGACCAAGATTTGCAACACCATTTTTCAACTAGATTTCAAATGAATTAAAGAGAAGTGACAATTTTTAAAGGTTCGCCAGCCTGAATGTTGAGAAAATGAAGAAATTATGTCTTTTTGACTTCTAAGTTCAGACAATGTGGTATTCCTTTCAGGTAGAAGAATATCAAAAGGTCAAACATCTCTGTGTTCAGAGGTACACTCCGAACGCAGTCCCAAGGCAAGAGATTTCTTAAGTTTGATAAAGACCTAAGCAGATTTCAGAACAATTAAAAAAAGAAACACGTTCTGATGCTGAGTGAAGAAGAGAATTGCAATCAGGCTCAGACAAAATTGAATATAGGTTCTCAAAAAGAAATTTGAAGATGGTCACAAAGTTTTTGTCTCTGAATATCATGAGGATAAATTCAGCATTTATTTCATTACTCGGAAAAACAGAAAATGGACATATATACAAGAAATTCATATTAGAAATCAGGATGTTAAATAACTAAAGAACTCCAAATTGGGAACAGAATTAATGTAAAAAGAAAAGGGGGGTATTGATCTATGCCAAAGCAAATTTAGTTCTGGAAAAAAAATTGAACACTCAGAAGGTCATGTAATTGGCAAACAGATTCAGCTTCAAGGGCAGAAGATGCTGGTGACTGGTTTCTGCTCCCAACTAAGAATCAAGCAGTGTTTTTTTTTTCTTTTTTGAAAACTACTGCACAAAATGTTGGACTTACCAGTTGATAAATTTGTGTTTCTAGGAGATTTTAACGGAGTCATAGACCCTGAAATTGATAGACTGTCACAAAAGAAGATAAGACCAAAACAAGGAAAGTTACCAAAAGCTTTTTTGGTCCTGGTGGATAATTTGGAATTAATAGATACATGGAGAATTTTATATAGATCAGCAAAAGAATATTCTGTTAATTCTGAAAGACATGAGCTTTTTTGAATCAATATGTTTTCAACCTCTATATCATTAGTACATGAGCTAAAATATATGGAGATCCCGCCAAAGGTATTCCCTGGACACAATACAATGTTGTTATCCTTTAAGAGAAAGAAGTCCCAATTCAATTGCAAGCTGAATGGAGGGTTACTTTAAAAATGAATAGATTTTGAAGAAAGTGAAGGAGACTTTGAAAAACTGTTCTGAATAAAATTTGAATAAAGGGACTGATATTTGAGTGGTTTGGGAAGCAAGTAAAGCTGTGGTGAGAAGTTTTTTTCCCTCAACAAAATGGAGAGTTGAAAAATAAAAAACAAAGACAACAACAAGAAATTTTGAATGAAATTAAGAAAAAAGAGTCTGACAAGTCTGTAAAGTTTAACATTCCTGAAAGACTAAAGATACTGCAGAAGCAGGTTTCAATGTGTATGGTACATGAAATAGGGGATAAAGGAAATATTTATGTCAAAAAGAATTTGAGTTTGCTAATAGGCCAGGGAGATGGCTGCCTATAAATTGAGGAAAGAGAAAGAAAGGAAGATGATTTTGGAGTTCAAAGATAGGAAACAGATAATGACAGGATGAAAAAGTTTATATATTTATGTATTTTTATACGCACACCACACACACACCACACACACAAATATGTATATGTATGTGTATGTGTATGTATATGTATGTATGTATGTATGTATATATATATATTCTTTTTCATCCTGTATATATGTGTGTATTTATAAACAAACACCTCTCTCTCTCTCTATCTGTGTAGAATGTATAGAAATGTTTTGAAATACATGCTATTTGTAAGTTGTTCGCCGCCTCGATCTCTATGGAGAGGCGGGATACAAATAAATAAATAAATAATAAATAATATCTCTATAGCTATCTCATCGAAAGCCCTTTCAGCAGCTTACCTTTTTGCGGAGCTGGGGTGCGGGGATCGCGCGAGCAGCCTTTAGCGAGAGGCTCTCGCATCGCCGCTGTTTCAGCTTCTCATGAGCTGCCTGCTCCCGAGCAGGCAGTGCGAGAGCCCCACCTCTTCCTTCTGCAGTTTCCTGGTCCCATCGGCTGTGCAGCTGCTGGAGTTTCCCAGGCTGTGCTGGGGCAGGAAGTGCGAGCACCATGGCTCTGGAGGCTCCGCACACATGGCTTTCAGCTGAAAATGAAAAAGTGCATGAGCAGCACCTGCCCTACCCCGGAGTATTGTGCGATTGTGAGTGCATCGTGCAGATCGCTCCTCACAATTGCACGACGCTCCAGGCGACCTTTTGCATGGCAAATGCTGTGCGAAAAGGGACGAAGTATCTATATCTACACACACATACTTTGAAAGGAGCAAAGAGTTCAGCCACAGAAAGTACAGTCTTATTTGGAATCACAAAAATTGCTGATAATTTCAGAAGAGCAACAGCATAGCTTGAATGCAAGAATAACAGCTGCAGAGATGGTGGAAGCATTTAAGAACATCAAAGTTCCAGGACCAGGTGAATTATTGGACTATTATTACAAAAGCACCAGAAAATCAATTATGTTTGCCACTACGATACCTAAACAATTCTGTAATTGACTCTGGATGAGGTTCCTGAAAGCTGGAGTCATGCACATATAACTTTCATTTCCAAAGAAGACAGAGATGTAACCAACTCTAAGAATTATAGACCATTATAGGTCTTGAATAATGATTACAAGGCTTTTTATTTGGATTTTAGCTGAGAGGTTGAAAAGAATTCTAAACACATGAAGATCAATGTGGATTCTTATGTAAAAGACAACTGAGAGGCAATACAAGATACTTAACTGACATTTTGAAATATTTGCAGACTCACAAAGAAAAACTGTAGATACCGTGAAGACTTTGATAATGTTTCTTTGACTTTTATGATTGAGCTTCTTAAAAAATGAAGTTTGGTCAAAGAGATGATGACGATTGACTTTGGGGCCTTGGCAGATTTCAAGTTGAATAAAAACAAGACAGTCATGATGGCCAAGAATATGACAAAAGAACAACAAGGGTTACACAAATGACAGGTTTTAAAATCATGAAAAAAGTGAAATATTTGTGGGTTATCTTTAAGAGACATAATACAAAACTATTCTAAAATAATTATGCTAAAACTTGGAAAGACACAAAGCAAGATTTTGAGAGGTGGTTTAAACTGAAATCATAGGTAGAATATCTGTAATTAAAATGAATGTATTACTAAAAATGCTATTTTTGTTCAAGACAATTCCAATTATAGTAACTTGTACACAGGACAAGAAGCTACTATCTGGACAGAGAAATTGGTAAGCGAGCCATTTAAGGCTTCATTTTATCACCCTTCATTTTATCAAAAGTATATTTATTAACTTGTACACTTGAATGTCTGTAAAGCAGGATTAGACTCAGAAGAAGGAGGGATGGAAGTTGGAGGGAGGAACATCAACCATTTAAGATATGCAGATGACACCATGCTACTAGCAGAAAATAACAAAGACTTGGAACAGCTATTGAAGAAAATTAAGTCCCTTTCTGCAGCTTACCTCTGTCCCAGAGGCATCTGGTGACGATGGCGGCAATGGCTTTCCTAGGAGAGGAGCACAATGGAGCACTTCCCTCTGCACCACCTGCCTGCAAGAACCAGGAAGTGCAATGACCATGCCTCTTTCTGCTGTAGCGCAGTTGGCTACTGTCCCAGGCTGCACTGGGACAGGAAGCATAGCCATTATTATGCTTCCAGGACCTCTGCAGCACAGGTAAGTGTGGGCATGCGGTGAGAGGGCAGCGCAATCACACCGCCTGAGATGGAAGAAGGACAGGTCCAGGCCGACATCATGCATAAGTGTCATCTCAGCCCTGTTCTCTCCCTATGGCAAGTTTGTTGTGTTACATGGAAAGGGCCAAAGAAAGAAGGATCAAAAGCAGAGTTACAATTGAACATTAAGAAAACAAAAATAACAATTACAAGTGATTTACATAACTTTAAAGGAGAAAATGAAGACATTGAGTTAGTTCAAGATTTTCCATATGTTGGCTTAGTCATTAATCAGAATGGAGACTGGAGTCAAGAAATCAGAAGAGGACTAGGACTTTGGAGAGCAGCTATGAAGAAATTAGACTTCTTTGATTGAGTCTATCCATCTGTAGTGTGGTTCTCCTTTTTTGCTACTGCCTTCTACCTCAGGAAGTATTATTTTCTTTTCTAGTGACCCATGTTTTCTCATGATATGTCCAATCTCAATTTAATCATCTTGGCTTCTTGGTAGAGTTCCGGCTTGGTTTGCCCATTTATTGACTCAAATGTAAAGATATATAATTGAATAATGAAATTAGGATTGTCTATGTCATTGTATTCCCAACTTCTGTGTGAAAACTGAACAGTGAAGAAAGGTGATAGGAAGAAAATCAACTCATTTGAGGAGAGTTTGGCAAGATACCATGGACTGACAAAAAGTCAACATTACAGATGGATAGACTCAATCAAAGAAGCCATGTTCCTGAGACTGCAAGACCTGAGTAAGGCTATTGATGATAGGATGACTTGGAGACTTGGAGATCTCTGGTTCATAGGGTGCCATAAGTGGAAGTCAACTTGATGACAGTTAAAAACAACAGAGAATTTGGAGTGCGTTCAAATATTAAGACTGACAAACATCATGTGCTTAAAAGCCCCCCCAATGCCTTCATTGTAGTTTACTTTCAAATAAGTGTGCATAGGATGAATAACATGTAGACCCTTTTCGTACCTTGCCTTTTCATGCTACTGGGTTGGGGTTTTCGCATTAGAAGGCTTGGGAGGAATGCTCTCACAAGCCTCCTGCTTCAGCTCCACAGCTCCTTCCTGCTTAAAGGGCCCTTTTGCTTAAGAAATGCAGTGCGAAAAGGGCCTCAGTCTTTCTTATTGTTGAGATGCTCAACATTTAATGCACTTTGGATTGGTAGTGACTACAGAAAATTCTTGGTGGATCAATTTTACCCAATCATTTCAGTCCCCCTTTCAAGACCCTTTCCACACCTTGCCCTTTCGTGGAGCTGGGATGCGGGGCTTGTGCGAGGAGCCTCCAGCAAGATGTTCTCGCATCCTGGTCCCATTGGCTGTGCAGCTGCTTCCTGGTCACACGAGTGCCTCGCCTCTTCCTTTCACAGTGCAGCCTGGGACCTTTCCCAGCCTGCACTGGACAGGAAGCACGACCGGCCTGGCTCCCGGGGCTCTGCATGCAAGGTAAGTGCGCGTGGGGCCCCGGAGCGATGCACGACTGCGCAGCATTTTTGGCATCAAGCCGAAAATGAAAAAATGTGTGCATGGTCCGCGTCAGGTCCTTGAGCATCGCGCAAATGTGAATGCGTCATGTGGACCGCTCCTCACATTTACGCGACACTCAAGGGGCCCTTTCACATCGGAAATGCCGTGTGAAAAGGGCCCAAGTCTTGGTAGGAGACTCCTGCTCTCCTGCTTTCCTGTTCTGAGGTTCATAGAAAGAATTAAACATGACAGCGTTATGGCTAATAACACGTTCATTATTCTTGAGCTGTTCCAGCAGCTAGAGAAAGCTGATACATGGTGTGCTTCCACCCCAATATGATCACTAAAATGGGCTTTATTTGGAACTGCCTTTAAATATATTTCAGAAACCAGTACTGGGACAGAATGAAGCAACTTTAATGCTTGTTTGAATTAAACATTCAGATTGTGTTACACCTATTCTCTGCCTACTGTATGAGCTGCTCATTCATTTCTGGGATGTTGAGGTCCTTGTTTGGACCTTTAATGCCTGAGTGGACACTAATGACTTCGGCTCATTGAATCTAAATGATCACCTAACTTACATGACCTTCTCTAGTTCTGTCAAATATTGAATCTAAATGATCACCTAACCTACATGACCTTCTCTAGTTCTGTCAAATATTGAATCTAAATGATCACCTAACCTACATGACCTTCTCTAGTTCTGTTAAACTTTCAATTCACCACTTGAATTGAAAGTTTGATTTTTGCATATGAATTAGTTTTTTGTATGTAATGTAATGCCCATCTGAAGCCATTCTCAGCTGGCAGAAGTGTGTTTGTGTGTGTGTTACACTTTATGGACTAAATCCTACTATTAGTCCTGATTAAAGTACAGCCATTGAATCAAGGGGGTATGCCTATGTGTGGAGTTATTCAACAATTGATACAATGGGTCTACTTTAACTGGGACTAACCAACATGATTCCAGCAATAGAAGCCCAGCAAGAGCCATGAGGGTGGCTACTGAGAATAAGTAGCTGCATATATTTGGAAACTTCTCCCCCCTCACCCCCGCAAAGAAATTGGCCTCATTACTGGTGACTTTAAAAAACACAAATCCCCTGTAAAGCAACATTTATTCCAATCTGGCTGGTTTGCATTGTATTTGCATTGTGTCCTAGCTGAAGCTGCCCTCCCCCTGCTTTTGTGGTTCAATTGAAATTGTGTGGTTTAGAATCTTTTAGTTTTAGAGTATTCTAAGCTGACTTGTGAGGTTAGTATACCATGAAAAATGAGCATCTTGTCTAGTTTAAATAAAAATGTACAGTATTTCTCATGGAAAACACAAACATACTCTTTGGCACCTCCCATGGTTTATAAGGTCAAGTGGAGAGCATCTGTTGCACCCACTGTGAGATTGCATCCTTGCTGGCCCTACCTCCACCCTCCACATGAGGCCAAGTCTGAAGATGGGAACCTACTCCATTTGAGCTCAGGGTTCCACAGCATACAGGCAGAGAAACTAGACTTCCCTCTACAGGTGAGCCCTCAACACTTATACAGTGGAGTGTGGGACAGAGGCAGCAAGGTGCAAAGGGCCAGGGCCATAGTCCCATGCTCCCATAATGCAATTATAAATCAAGTGTTAATGGAAAGCCCCAAAAATGTCACAGGCTCAGGCTTTGACAATTGTACCGGGGGAAAAGATTAAGAAGCACCCTCTGAGAGCACATCTGTGGTAAACTTACAGCAAACAATATTGACTGGCCTATAATGGTGTTGGTAGAAAAGAAGAGCGGGGTCAATTCCTTAACCATATTGGCCTGTTCAGCAATATGGTTCATCTTGTCCCTCTTGTCTTCTAAGTCAGTAACTCTCAACCATTTTAGTCCTCTAGATGTTTTGATTTTCATCTTCTGTACTTTCTAACCATTGGCCATGCTAATTGGAGCTTCTGGAAAGTAAAGGTGAAAACATCTGAGGGGCCAAAGGCCAAGAGCCTGCCATTCTAAGTAACCATTATTTGCTAATTAGAAGAGATGGTTATGTCCTATCTTAACTGCATGTTACAAAGTGGAATATGGTCTTTTTACATGAACATTTCTATTTTGTTTTCATTCTGAAGATGTCTATAAAAACCTGAAGATCTCTACAGAAAAAAAAAAGGTTAAATATTTGAATATTGGAAGTAGGCTGCGGAAACGTACCTGAAGTGATATAATGTTGGAAAGGAAATGAGAGGGGCATGCTTTTACCTAGGCACACATGATCTTGGGGGACTAGACACATTTTGGTGCCCCTAATCCAATGAAAACTCTCAGGTATGCTTGCTATCCCTCTGTTAGATTTGGGGACTGGGATCCTTAGGTACAGGGGTAAGATTTTTAAGCCTTCTACCTCCAACCATTTCTAAACTTAAGCATCCTTTCATCATGGAACTAAAGTGGTAGGGAGGGGGAGTCTCCATTAATGACAGTGAGTTCTTAACCTTCATTTTCTTTTTACCCTCTATGTGAGTGTGCGTGTGCGTGTGTGTGCGCGTGCGCGTGTGCTGAACCCCACTCCATACCACATATGATATTACAAATCCAGATCATGGTCGTGTTACTCCACTGGAAAAACCCTATCCCGGGGTCTACAATTTTGATATTAAAATATGATTCAATGTGCCTGAGAGGTCACCTGGATGGGCACGTAGGAAGCAATGGTCAAAGATCAAAAACCAGGTCAGGCCAGTAAAATCCCCAGTCATGTAGCCCCAGGAGAGACCTCAAGCTGTGCAAACTCACAATAAACAAAGGGTCCTCAACCCCAGAGAAGCTGACTTGAGGAGATTAGCATGTTTCCCCCAAGTTGAGCAAATATCCCATCAGATGAGGACCAGAAATCACACCACAAAACACAGCCAAAGATCCTGAGACTTTGGCAACACCTTGTAATCCCATCACACAAAGGAAATCACCAGTGTGGAGCTTCGTGCCCACTGCAACATCCATTGTTCTCCCTGGGAAAGAATTAGCCCTCCAGGTACCTTTTCCCCTACAAATAGTCCCAGTTTTTGAGCAGCTTTTTGGATCACCCCTGGTCATCCCAGCAGACCGTTGCTCCATCTGTTGAGTGATCCCCTCAGCCCTCTCCATGCTGAGCCCCACTTCTCCATTGTTTTTCCCAGACAAAGGACTTCTGGACAAAGGTGCAGTATCACCCCAGCTACACCCCTTCAATGTTCCCTGATGCAGTTTCCTCTCTTTTGCTTCTTAATAGGTCTTGAGTGTGTGTGTCAGGATCAGACTCAGACACAGTGACAATAAACTTGTATATCAGATTTATTGTAAAGTTGCAGAGCAGTGAACATTGACTTCAAAAGACAGGAGTGAAGAAGAATTCCGAAGACTCTAAAGTTAAGCAGTTCAGTTTCACACTAGAGATAAGCGGCAGCATATTTCCTCTCCTACAGGTCAGGAGGACCCAATGTTACCATAGTGACTATCTTCATTCCCAGTGGATGTTTTGAGAAAAGCAAATTGGGGAATGCACACCTGCATTATATTCTGCTACTGAGCAATTAGGGAAATATACTAGAAGCTATGCCTATTAGAAATGCACAGTAATCCATTATCCCCTATTTATGGAGGCTATCCCGACATCCTGCCCATCTTCAAAAGAGACACAGAAGAACAAAGAAGAAAATACAAAACGGAGACAATGAATATAATGCCAGTAGAAAGAAAATCAGGGCGGAGGGACGACACAGTCAGTCTTCAAAGAGTCCAGCGAAGGGGCCTTCTTGAGCAAGCTGCAATGAAAAACAGGGTGTACACCTTTAAGAGACTTGGGCAAAGACAATTCAAAGGAGACATTGTTCACAGCGTGTTTGATAGGGAAAGGACTGAGAAATTTAGGAGAAAGTTTTTTAGAAGGGGAGGGGTAGCGATGTTTTTAGAAGAGAGATAAACAAGATCTCCAGGCTGATAAGCAGGGTGTTGAGATCCTTTAGTATCAGCAAAACGTTTCTGGGAAGTCTTTGAAGCGGATAGAGATTTAGAAACAGATTGTTAAACAGAGGAGGAGAGGGGAGGGAGGAAGCAGAGGGGATGGAGAGGAGGGGGAATGGAGTTGGGAGGAAGCCATAGACAATTTCGAATGGGGTTCTACCAGAGGAAGAATGTAGAGCAGAGTTAAAGGTGAATTCAGCGAAAGATAACAGGGAGGACCAGTCATTTTGATTTGTAGAAACAAAACAACGCAGAAATTGTTCAAGGGAGCGGTTAACCCTTTAAGATTGACCATCAGTTTGAGGATGATAAGCAGTACTGAGTTTTTGAGTGATACCCAACGATTTCAAAAGGGAAGTCCAAAATTTGGAGGTGAAAACTGGGTCACGGTCAGAAATAATGGCGGAGGGCAAACCATGTAGTCTCCAAACATGAAGAATAAATAAGTCAGCAAGTTTCTCAGCAATAGGGACCTTTTTGAGAGGGACGAAATGGCATTGTTTAGAAAAGTGGTCAGTGATGACCCAAATACAATGGTATCCAGAAGACAAAGGGAGGGAGACTATAAAATCCCATGCAATGACAGACCAGGGTTGTGAGGGGACTGGAAGAGGTTGTAACAATCCTTTTGGTTTGGAAGTGGGGGATTTGCACACATTGCAAGTGGCGCATTCCTTGACATAGGATTGTACAGTAGAATTCAAGCCAGGCCACCAGAACAGCTTACGGATAGAATGTAAAGTTTTGAGAAATCCAAAATGACCAGCAGGTTTGGTATCGTGGTGACAGTGTAAAATGGTGGGGCGTGCATCGGGGGGCACATAAATCTTGGAGCCGAAAAAAGGGGAGTCTGTTTTCCCAAGTAATATTTTCTTTGTGAGACGAAAGCCATGGGTCTTTGTGAGAAGAGTGTTTGATGAGGTCTTGCAAGGCAAAGGCTGGAAGCTGAGCGTCTAGCTTGAGCAAGCGCACGAGTGGTGACATGAGAGACAAGAGAGTCGAGAGGGAACAGAGTCTTTTCAGGAGAGGCGGCAGTAGGAAGTGGATTGTGACAGGGCAGACGTGAGAGAGGGACGTGAGTGATTGTGTTGCTGTGTGAGACTTTCCTTCAATAAAATCATTTATTGGACATTTTTGTTTGGTTTTTGGCTTGGCCTGACCCCGTAAAAACTGGGAAAAAGACCCTGCTAGTTTACCCTGCCTCTCGCATTACTATTGCTTGTGCTCCGGCTAGTTTCCATTCCCCATCGTGTGGAGCACATTGAGATGTCCCCCAAGGGACCTCAGAAATCAGGGTAACAGCTGCTCATGGTTATTTAAATGTAACAAAGAAAGTGATTGTACATCGCCAGCTGTGAATTTAATGTGTAATTTGCCACTCATCAGAAGTTTGACAATCCTAATAATTTTCATAGAAATTTGCTGTACGTATAAAAATTGTGCTATAATTGTGTCAAGAAATGATTTGTTGCAAGTACCCAGTGCTTCCTTCTTGCTCAATCAAGGCAAGAAAGTAGAACATAATTCAGTACTTTTTAACTACTATTTTTACAAACTTTGTCATATATGGAATTAGGTAATCCTGACTCTTTTAGATGGAAATTCTGATTTACGTCAACTCTTTCAAAAATGTGGACAAATTTACCACACTTGATAGATAATTTTAGTTCCTCTCATATTTCTGAGCATAGAGTCTAATGGAAATTCTTCCATCAAACAGAGGGTGCTTTCTTTTCAGCCACTAACGGAAATAATCAATGTGGGTCACATTCATTCTAGCTAGAAGTTACTCATGTGAAACCTAATACTCAGGAGTTTTTTCTCATGTCATGTTTGGAGCATCTTACTTTTTCCATGACTATAAATAGAAATCTATTCATTAAACAGATAGTTCAGGATTTGCATACATAGATATGCAAAGTTTTAACATAATAATAAAAGGAAGAGTGAATTGGAAGAGACCACAAGGATCATCTGCTTCTATCCTCTACCATGCAGGAATACAAACAGTTTTGCAGTCTGATAGTCCTGTTCAGAGAGTACAGGGAGAAACAAAAGATGAAATTCTTTCTTTTATCTCTGCTGCACTTAGACTTTTCTTGGTAGTAAATTGCATATAAATAAACTAGTAATGTGATGTCAGGATGATATTTTCTTGTTTTTTATTCTCTTAGAAGATGGCAGTTCAACTGGAAAATGTATTAAAACCAAATAACATCTTAATACTTTCTAAGAGTATAGTCCTAGGCCCTTCAGTCGCCTATCTGGTGATACTTACAGGGTGCAAGTGCCCACAGTTACAAAGAGCTCTACTGGTCAGAGGTTGTGCCCACAGCAGAGAAGTCTGGTTATTATTTCAATCAAGTAGACTTCAACTAATGGCAACCTAATGAATGAGCAACTTCCAAGCATCACTGTTATCAACAGCTCTGCTCAAGTCTGACATACTCATGTCTTCCTCAATTGGATCAATTCACCTGTAGTGTGCTCTCCCTTTTTTCCTACTGACTTCTATTTTACCAAGCATCGTTGTCTTTTCCAGTGAATCACTTTGGGCCTTTCCATACTACACTCTTTTAGTATTTTTATTCCACTTCAAACATCCTCTGGAATTCTGGGGTTTGTAGTTTCCTAAGACCAAAGAGCTCTCTGGCTGAGAGTTCTAAATGCCCCTCCCTAAACTGCAAATCCCAGGATTCCACAGGATGATGGAAGCGGAATTAGCCCTACAGCAGCGTAGTGAGGAAAGGTCTTATGTATCATAATATCTCCAAAGTAAGACAGCCTCAGTTTAGTTATTCACTTCCAGCTGAATTTTAGGCTTGTTTTTCTCTAAGACCCATTTCATTTGTCTTTTTAGCAGTCTTAGTATTTTTAAAAAGATATTTTTATTAACATTTTCCAAAAACCCTAAAAAGACTACAAATACAAGAAAAGAAAAAGGAACATAAAGAGTCATAAAAACACACAATTTCAGAGTTAAAAATTAAAAAAAGAAAAAGAAAGAAGAAAGAGAAAGAAAAAGATTCAACTTCCCTCCTTCCGTTGGATGGATTATAGACATCGAATTACTTCAAGCCTTTCAAAACAAGAAGTATCCAACATTTCTTTTCTTCCCCCTCCCCCAGTAAATATTCTTGAAAAGAAAAAGCAATTAGACTTTCTTGTACAAGGTTAACATAGCTAGCATAATATTTTTGAGTAATGTTCTGTTATATTCCATTACAAATTGCTTATGTGATTGATGGTACCTAGCACATAACATTAATAATACTTAAGTAACACGAATGCAGCTGATTTTATTAAATGCACTTTGCTGGCTTAATCACATAATGTTATCACTAGTTAAAACTGTAAATCTGTTACATATTTTATAACATTTATGGCATTTCTAAACCTAGATATCAGTACTATTTTATATTATAAAATCTGTTACACAATTCATGAACCTAATATAGCTGTTGTTATCCTGAATCTGTAACCACTTCTTAACTTAAGGACTATTTTGCATGGCATTTCTTATGCGAAAGGGCCTCCGGAGCATCAAGCCATTGCAAGAAGCATTTCAGACGACGTCCTCGCAATTGCACAATGGCAGGTGCCGATTGCACACTATATCATTTTCAGCTTTTTGATTAAAATGGTGCGCGATTGCACATCGCTCTGGGGTGCCACGTGCACTTACCTTGCGTGCGGAGCTCTGGAGCCATGGCCCTTGTGCTTCCTCCCCCAGTGCAGCCTGGGAAAATACCCAGCTGCGCTGCGGAAGGAAGACGTGGAGCCCTCATGCTGCCTGTCGGCCTGCAGGCAGCTCCTGTGGAGCAGAAGCAGCAGGGATGTGAGAGCCTCACTGAAGAGGCTGCTTGCGTGATCCCTGTGCGACTGTGCCGGATGCAGGTAAGTTGCAGAAATGCCAAAATTTTCATTTTGAATTTAACTCCTCTCTTTCTGCACAGCCATTTTTTCAATGGACTACACACTCCCACTCTTTCAAATAGCTTCTTACCTAATATTTTAAGTTCCCTGTCCTGAAACTACACTCGTATTTTTGACATCTTCAGTAAAAACTAATCCCTCTTTACATTCTTCTCTCCCTTGCCCCCTTGGACTGTAGTTTCCTTTTCACAAATCAAGATTTCTTGGTCATAAATCTCCCTCACACTAGTAGCTCCCTCCATTCACTCAGGTTGATTTTTCTCTTGTTTTCACCTTCATTTGCTTCCATTATTAGCTTCTGTGCCTGGCTCTAGTCTTAACTGTTGAAATTGCCTTATCTAACACCACAGTTCCTCGACACTAACTCTTTCCTCATAAACTCTATCATGTTCTTCTGTCAGTTTAGCAATTGCACGCATACTTCATCCAAAATTGATTGTATTCTATCCTCAGAATGTTTCTGAGAAGATTGCATCATTCCCTTCATGCAGCAGTTACAGAGTTAACAATACCTTCACAGAAGCTGGAAGCAAAGCAACCTTATCAGTTTTGAGCCATAAGGTCCATACTTTCCCACATTGTAACTTTTCCTTATTAAAATCCAATTCTGCCTTACATATAAAGCACAATTCAATCTGTTCACAAAGTGTATTCATTTCATTCCTTAATTATTCTCTTTTAATCATCAACCCCCAGTTCTCTAACACATCTGTCTCAATCTTGTGGAGCAAACAGACTTTCTTGACTCTTGATTGTAGAAAGAAGATATCAGTGCAGGGTCCATTGTTACCCACCTAACCCACCTAAAAACTGTGTCCTGAGGGTCCTAATTATTTTATATCAAACATAGTGAGCCATAGAGATCCACAGGAAGGACACATAGGCAGTGGAGCTATGGAGACAGATCAAAAAAGTAGCCTGTTTTCTGTCACGCACCCTAGGTGATTCTTGCAAGTGGCTCACAGGCCATTTGAATGGATTTTCAGCAGTGAACAGGAGACAATAAGTCTCTGGGAACAAATAAACAATGCAAACAGCCTGGAATGTGACACCTTGAGGTATGCATCCCCGAATGAGAAACTCATCTTGCAGGAAACTACAAGGATGCCTGGCTGTATTTTCTTTGAACTACAAAAGCTGAAATCCATCTTCATAAAAATGCAGCCATCTGGTCCCCAGGACATGGGTCAGCTCTGTAACTAGGCCCTTTTTCTCCTCCATTTTGGAGTTCTCCCAGACCCAAAAACCATGAGGCTGGTAAGCTCCCCTCAGCCTCAAAAGATGTGACTGAGATTGGCTTTTTGCTCATTTTCTCCCAGCTGAAGACTTCTGGATTTGTACAGTATTACCCCAAAACCCTTATCTCTCTCTCTCTCTTAATTTTCACCTCTTTCTAAATTTCTATAGTCTTGCATGCTTATTGGAGTGAGTGCAGCTGAGCGATTGTATGGATTTTAACATCTATGTCAATAAAATACTGAAATTTGAACAGTTAGCCTGACTCTCTGTGATCCAACTCTGTAAACATTGGGCAAAAGATCCTCTTTGCATTGCTAAAGCGGTGTTCATAGCAAATTTTCCCCATAATTGACAATTTTGACAGGCGTTGGGAATCCCCCAAGGGCCCCCCAGCATCCAGGGTAACACACTGCTTTGTCTTAGACCCTTTTCGCACCTTACCTTTTCGTGGTGCTGGGGTGCGGGGCTTGCACAAGCAGCCTCCGGAGAGAGGCTCTCACTTTTGGGGTCCTTCAGCTCCACACGAGCTTCCTGCCTGCGCAAGAGCCCTGCCTCTTCCTTTTGGAGTGCAGCCTGGGAAGCGTGACTGGTCCGGCTCCCGAGGCTCCGCACGCAAGGTAAGTGTGTGTGGGCCCCCGGAGCGATGCGCAACCGCGCAGCATTTTCAGCTTCAAGCCAAAAATGAAAAAAATGCATGCGCAGTCCGTGTCAGGCCCTTGAGCATCGCACAAATGTGAGTGTGTCATGTGGACCTCACATGTGTGTGATGCTCAAGGGGTCCTTTAGCATTGGGAATGCCGTGCGAAAAGGGCCTTAATCAGAAGAATATTTGACTTACACAGCTGCAAAGGTTAATTAGAAGCTGCTGCTGCTGCTGCTGCTGCTTCTTCTTCTTCTTCTTCTTCTTCTTCTTCTTCTTCTTCTTCTTCTTCTTCTTCTTCTTCTTCTTCATAGAATCATAGAAATGTAGAGTTGGAAGAGACCACACGAGCCATACAGTCCAACTCCCTGCCATGCAGGAACACCCTCAAAGCACTCCTGACAGATGACCATCAAGCCTCTGCTTAAAAACCTCCAAGGAAGGAGACTCCACTACACTCCGAGGCAGCAGATTCCACTGCCGGACAGCCCTGACTGTCAGGAAGTTCTTCCTGAGGTTCAGGTGGAATCTCCTTTCCTGCAGCTTGAATCCATTGCTCCTTGTCCTGTTCTCTGGAGCAGCAGAAAACAAGCCCTCTCCCTCCTCTACGTGGCATCCCTTCAAATATTTAAACATGGCTATCATGTCCCCTCTTAACCTTCTCTTCTGCAGACTAAACATCCCCAGCTCTCTAAGTCTATCCCCATAGGGCATGGTTTCCAGACCTCTCACCATTTTGGTCGCCCTTCTCTGGACTTGCTCCAGCTTGTCAATATCCCTCTTGAATTGAGGTGCCCAGAACTGGACACAGTATTCAAGATGGGGTCTAACCAAAGCAGAGTAGAGTGGTACCAGTACCTCCCTCGATCTAGACACCATACTCCTATTGATGCAGCCAAGAATTGCATTGGCTTTCTTGGCTGCCGCATCACACTCCTGACTCATGTTCAGCTTGTGGTCTATGAAGACTCCTAGATCCCTTTCACACGTACTGCTACCCAGCCACGTGTCCCCCATCCTATATTTCTGTATTCCATTATTTCTACCTAAGTGTAGGACCTTACACTTCTCTCTGTTGAATTTCATTTTGTTAGCTTTGGCCCAGCTCTCCAACCTATCCAGGTCATTTTGAATTTTGATCCTGTCCTCTGGTGTATTAGCAACCCCTCCCAATTTGGTGTCAGCCGCAAATTTGATGAGCATGCCCTCTATTCCTTCATCCAAGTCATTGATAAAAATGTTGAACAGCACTGGTACCAGGACAGAACCCTGGGGCACCCCACTAGTCACTTCTCTCCAGGATGAAAAGCAGCCATTCGTGATCACCCTTTGGGTTCGGTCGGTCAACCAATTACAAATCCAACTAACAGTAGCCCTGTCCAGCCCACATTTAACTAGCTTCTTTGCAAGAATGTCATGGGGAACTTTGTCAAAGGCCTTACTGAAATTGAGATATGCTACATCCACAGCATTCCCTTCATCTATCAAGCTAGTAACTCTATCATCTTCTTCTTAAAGCAGGTTGCTGTCACAAAACTAAGATTTAAACAGACTTAAACAGCTGCATTTCATGGAAAGGACCTTTGGTCCTTTCCACTCATAATGTGTTTGCTCACAAGTAAATGCACATGATGGGAATTCTGGTCCCTAATGGGATAATCCTCTTCTCCCCCTTTATTCAGGAGAAATTCCACTAGCCAGAGTTCCCTCTGGCTGGCAATTTTGCTGTGAGAGCTCTCCTTGCTGTGGAGCTGCAGCATGAACATCCACCTAGCTGATCTGCTGGAAGTTGAGTCCAGAGCATTTATAAAACTCTTTTCCAACACCACATTTTAAGTGAGTTAATTTTTTTCCTGTCAGCTTTTTTCATTATCCAGCTTTCACAGTCTTAGGGCTTTTCTGCACTACACTGTTATAATGCTGTTCTTCCACTTTCAACATTCTTCGGAATTCTGGGGTTTGTAGTTTACTGAGGCCAAAGAGCTCTCTGGCTGAGAATTCTAAAGACCCTTCCCTAAACTGCAGACCCCAGGATTCCATAAGAGGTTGAAAGTGGAATAATAGCACTGTAACAGTCTAGTGCAGAAAGACCCTAACATAGAAATTGAAAATATTATGGCCTGAATGATTCAGAATTTAGTATTTAATCATATGTCTTTACACTTAATCTTTTCTAGTTCCCTCATAGCTCCCCTTCCAAGTCCAAGTCTTCTTCAGATTTCCATTTTGGTTAATGATTGCTCAAAGGAATAGGAAATATTTAATTATTTCAGTGTTTGGATTCTAACCTTGTTTCTCTTTTATGTTTGCTTATATTTTCTTAATAGCTTCAAGACAATGATCCTCTTTTTTTGTTTTGGCTGGAGATAATGTCTTTTGCATTTTTCCTTGTCAGTGTTCCTGGTCTTGTTCCAGAGTGCTTTTGTTTTCATGTCAACAGTGATGTAGACTTGAGTCGAGTGACTCGGACTCCAGTCAGACTTAAGTCACTTCAGTGAATTGACTCAGACTTGACTCGTCAAAAATTACACACTGATTTGACTCAACTTGAGACCTGTATATTTTTAGTGACTGACTTGCTGCCCTTGGTTCAGTAACATAACACATTCATCTAGAAACCTTACAATTTACTGGTCACATGACAATCTGTCTCAAGCCTAAAGTATGAACACATTTCTTAGAAGGAACAGCAAATGGGTCAGGCAATGGACTTGAGGTGGGGTTGAGGTCTGCTCAGCAAACTGTTCCCACTACATATAGGAGGAGATTTCTAAAACTTTTCCTAAGAGCAGGGCAAGACTTGTACCCAGAGTGCAGCATGCATATCTCAAAGGGGAACAGAAAAATGTGTTAGGCAATGAGCTTAAGGAGGAAAGAAGCATTCTTTCTAAAGCTCTTGAAGCTTCAGTAATGGGGAATAAGAAGGATCCTATTCCCCACTTCAGAAAAAGCCTTCAGCTTTACAAGTGGAAAGTAAAAAGGATTCTATTCTCTCCTTCTGAAGCTGCAGAGGGCAAAATCACAAATGTGGAGGGCCAACTCTGCTTAAATTGTTAAAACTGACTTTATTTGACTCTGAACAGAAATACCGGAATACAGCTTGGGGTATAAAGTTGGCTCCCACACTTGAGACTTCTTGAAAGGAATTGAGATGAGACTTGAGACTTGGAGTAAAATACTTAACTGAATCACTGCTTGTCAGGTTTAATTGTACTAATCTGCTCTTTACATGGTGTTTAAATTATACAGGGATGTTCTTCAGGTTGCGTTTTGGCAGGAGTCAGAATAGGGCTTCTCTGCCTTCTGATTCCAGTTATGTACTCTATTTGCTTTCTATATTGGCTATACAGTGTTGTCCATGCACACAGTCCTCTCTTTGGTTGCCTGAATAATATGTTTGCAGTTAATAAACTGCTGGCCTTACAAACTTTCATTGTCACTTGATCCTAGGCCAAATTCTCTGACAGTATTTGGTTTATGCTCAATTTTCTACTTTTGCATTCCAGGAGTGCCTGATGTCCACCAGAACACTCTTACAGATGACTAGAGGAACTAGACAAATTCAAGTCTCCAGGGCCAGATGAATTACATCCAAGGATATTAAAAGAACTGGCAGAAATCATTTCAGAAACACTTGCAATAATCTTTGAGAACTCTTGGAGAACTCTTGGAGAACAGGAGAAGTCCCAGTAGACTGGAAGAGGGTAAATGTTGTCACCATCTTCAAAAGGAGAAAAAAAGAGGACCCAAAAAATTATTGCCCAGTCAGCCTGACATCAATACCAGGAAAGATCCTGGAGCAGATCATTAAACAATCAGTTTGTAATTACTTAGAAAGCAATACCATAATCACTAAAAGTCAACATGGATTTATCAAAAATAAGTCATGAAAGACTAATCTTATCTCTCTTCACGATAGAGTTACGAGCTTGATAGATGAAGGGAATGCTATGCATGTAGCATATCTTGATTTCAGTAAGACCTTTGACAAAGTTCCTGATGACATTCTTGTGAAGAAGCTAGTAAATGTGGGCTGGATAGTGCTACTGTGAGGTTGATATATAACTGGTTGATCGACCAAACCCAAAGGGTGCTCGCCATTGGCTGCTTTTCATCCTGAAGAGAAGTGACTAATGGGGTGCACAGGGTTCTGTCCTGAGCCCAGTGCTATTCAACATCTTCATCAATGACTTGGGTGAAGGAATAGAGGGCATGCTGATCAAATTTGCAGATGACACCAAATTGGAAGGGGTTGCTAATACACCGGAGGACAGGATCAAATTTCAAAATGACCTTGACAGATTGGAGAGCTGGGCCAAAGCTAACAAAATGAATTTCAACAGAGAGAAATGTAAGGTTCTGCACTTAGGCAGAAAAAATGGAATGCACAAATATAGGATGGGGGACATGTGGCTGGATAGCAGTACGTGTGAAAGGGATCTAGGAGTCTTGGTAGATCACAAGCTGAACATGAGCCAGCAGTGTGATGCAGCAGCCAAGAAAGCCAACGCAATTCTTGGTTGCATCAATAGGAGTATGGTGTCTAGATCGAAGGAGGTAATGGTACCACTCTATTCTGCATTGGTTAGGCTTCATTTGGAATACTGTGTCCAGTTCTGGGCATCTCAATTCAAGAAGGATGTCGGCAAGCTGGAACGTTTCCAGAGGAGGGCGACCAAAATGGTGAAGAGTCTGAGGAATGGCTTAGGGAGCTGGGTATATTTAGTCTGCAGAAGAGAAGGTTAAGAGGGGACATGGTAGCCACATTTAAATATTTGAAGGGATGTCATGTCAAGGAGGAAGCCAGCTCATTTTCTGCTGCTCCAGAGACTAGGACAAGGAGCAATGGATTCAAGCTGCAGGTAAGGAGATTCTACCTGAATCTCAGGAGGAACTTCCTGATGGTCAGAGCTATCTGGGAGTGGAATATGTTGCCTCAATGGAGTGTAGTGGAGTTTCATTCTTTGGAGGTTTCTATGTAGAGGCTGGATGGCCATGGGTTCGGAGTGCTTTGATGTGTGTTCCTACATAGTAGGGGGCTGGATTGGATGGCCCCTGTGTCCCCTTCCAACTCTATGATTCTATATGCATCTTCACAATTCACTAACTAGGTTTTATTTCGTTCCTCCAATGTAGCAACAAATTCATAAAGTTACAAAAGACACACCATAATGTAGAATTGCAGCCCATAAAATAAAGTACAACGTTCATCATCCAGTCTGCCTTCAGGAAAAAAAGAGGATTTCCTCCAAGCAAAAGATGAAAATTAGAAGTGCAGTAATGGTAGTGCAGTAATAGAAGTAGAAGTGCAGTAAAGATAAATGAAAAAGCAAAGAAGAATTAACGATAAGTACTTTAAAATAACCTCAGATGAATGTTAGGCTTATTGCTTAAACATATAATGTGGTACACATGTTTGTTCTATCTAGTTTAACAGAATGTGTTTTACAGTTTCCATGTGGTTTGATGTTCGTGGTTGACATATTTGTTGAGTAGCTAATTTGTTGTGACAGATATGTCTTTACAGATACCTCACTCTTTACAGACATTGGCACATCTTATAGGAAGGGAATTTTCCATACCTAGAACTGTTGGCTTTAAATTACTACTGACTATAAATTAGTTTAACCATGGTCATTCTAACGCTGTGGAGAATAGATCCAACAATTCCTGCTGACCCTATGTAATTTCTTTAGCTTCCTGTATCTGTGATCCCTGACTTGAATTTGGACTAATCTTTCTGACAACTCCATTCTTGGTTTCAGACTAGCTCAGGGCTCTTTGGTTTGTTTGACTTTGGATTATGTTATTACAGTTCTTCTTTTACAGATACTAGCGTATATACCCAAAGTTGCCCGGGAATTTATTTTCTCATAGGTTATACTTGTTAGAAAGAGTTGAGATACTGTGTCTCTAATTCCCCAAACTGTGTTGTCCAGTACCTGTAACTTTTCCCCAAATTTCCCAATCCAATCTGTATTCAGAGGTATTAACATACACAGGTTGAGTTCCTGAGGGAATACACTTCCCTCTTCCTTGTTGGTAGGCCTCGTCTCCATAGCAGCTGGCCTCTTCAGAGCTCTCTCACTGAGAATTCTAAAAGCTTCTTCTCCCTGAGCTGCAAACCCCAGGATTCCATATGAAGTCTTTGCCTGACACAGACAAACAAACTTTGACTTTTATATATTAGATTGATATCACCCTGGGATTGGCCTGACTTTTCCTGGTCAGCCTGTGAGCTAGGGCTGCATGTCCACTTTGACACAAGACACCAGAAGTGGCCAAGAAGATCAGGCTATGTTCCTAACTACATGCACAACAACAAAGGTACCCTACTAGACTCCAAGGTGTCTGCCAGATGTTCCAAAGGATGACATCATCATTGTACATCTGGCTATAAATGGATGTTATGTGGCCCTACTGTGTGTGAGTGGACTGCAGGAGAAATGTGATTTTTGAGGGCATGGGAGTCATTGCATGAGGTACTGAATTTCTCCCTCTGCAATCACTATATATCTGTACACACACACACGCATCTCTGTATGCTGGAGTTACATACATGTCGCCGACAGGATGCCAGCTGATTGTCTTATGGTCTGATTTAAGCCATCATTGACAGCTCTAAAATCTCCAACAAAACTTTTAGCATCCTGACAATAAGGGCCAGAGACATAGGCTTAACTTAACATAGAATAACATCAGCACTTTCAAAGGTTCCTAGCTGTTATAATAAAAGAGATTTTGTGCTGGGACTGCATTTGATTAGATATGAATATGTCTCCTTACCCTTTAAGTAATATAAATAGTACTTTAAAAACCCAACTTGATCTTCCCTTCACATAAATGTCTGTTATGCTAGTTTGAGCAGATTTATGGTCACTGTACAATTGTATACTTTTCCACAGCATTCAGAGAAAAATAATGAAAAATGTATCTAACATACTTTGACACATATACTGCATAGTGTCATACTCACTGCATTCTACACATGTAAATTTGTAAACTAAATAAACGCAGAACTGGAAGCTTTCTGGATGACCTTAACCTTAAAAAATATAGGCCAGTCATACTATCTTCAAAATAATCTTATTAAATGCAATGCAATGGTCTTGTCTGCCAATGGAAAAGGTATTGCTGGCAGAATGCATTCACCTCCCCTGCTTCACACCATCCAACATCTACTCCTGATGGTTGTTGATCTCCCAGAACCAGGTATGAGGAACTGGGGAGGGGGAGGAATGGGGGAGGGAAAGTCCTGTTGCAAAAGGAGAAGTCTGCTCATGTGACAATGGAAGTTCACACTTTCATTTAATCTGTCAGATCAGGAATTCTGTGAAAAGTAGCATTTTGACAGTAGCTTCCAATTTACTAGAAATTTTATGTGTTCAGCTACAGTAATTCCCCCAATCAAAGCAATTTATTTGATTGCTGGACCAGGCAGATTTAGTAAACCTTTTCTTAATAATCAAATGATATGAAACTGTCAAATACTGTAAAGAAAAATCCTTATTATCTAATTTGTTACCTGTAACAAAGATCTGTTGTTAACTTTACGCCTGGATCATATTTCAAAGTTTATTATCACTATATCAGGGAAGGACTTGCAAGTAGGAATAGTTTTGATTTGCTCACTTGTCACTGAAGCATAATAAACTTCTTCTTGAGGTAGAATTAGAACACATTCAACTCTATTTGCCCCTCCTCTTCACCTAGTGGCAAGAGTTTCATTAAAAAATAGAGTGAAACCAGTAATAGATTAGAGAGGAAATCTTGTGGTAGTTGATTAAAATGCAAGGAGGTTGCAAATGGATGACTGATTTCTGGACTGCTGTAGCTGGTTAAAGGGGACCAAACCTAAAAGGAAAACAGCCTTAGTTCCCTTTGACCAGCCAGAGCAGCACTCAGTTTCTGTCTGTAGATATGCATCTGGAACTTGAGGTAGTTCTGCCTGGGTCATCTTCAAGACGTCATGCCTGCAATATACAAGAACTGAAGTTTACAAAAATGTGTCAGCTGCAAAATGTTGCATGATAGATGGTTAAGACTGAATAGATATCTGGCTTCCTTTTTCAGCCTGAAACTTCAAACGTGTTTGCAACCGCAAAGGGAGCTATATCTGGGCCAACTTTGCTGCTTAGGAGACTTGAAGCACCAGCTTCTTAGGGAACCTTTCATAAGAGAAAAAGTTTTAGGAAGAGGATTCTCTGTTCTGATGCTATCTTCTCTCATATGTTTCTGTTGCTTATCTGCTGATCAAAGAACTAGTTAAGAACTAGAAAAGAAAAGATGCAAATGAATGTTGAGGAGCCAGTTAAATTCTATGGAAACCTAGCCACCTCAGGAAGGGAAGAAATTCGCTTAGAAAATTTTCTAATATATTTTCTTATATTTTCTTAGCTTAAAATATATGTGCATCTCCTCTCCCCCCACCACTGACAGAGAGATGATCTATTGAGAAATATAGGCCCAAATGTTCTGGCAAATGAATAGCATATGACCGGATGTACTATTTTACATTCAACAGATATATGGATCATAAACTCCAATACATACTCAAATGCCCTCATGTGTGCGGGTGGAGATTGCTTCCCTGCTATGATAAATTAAATAAAAAACTTTTAAAGAACACTAAATATAATCAAACGTTTAAAAAATTAAGACGTAAAGCATCGATCTGATCATACCAGAATGAACAGCAGCAGGTAGGGGGACATACCTTTCAGTGAGGCATTGATCAGAGAAAGAGTTAAACCAAAGGTCCAACAGCATGGCTGTAAGACATAGGTGTAGGTGAAGAAAGTCCAGTTCTGTGGTTTGGGCTTGATATACTAGATGCCAAATTACCATCAGAGTCTTGAGGATCTCATGTGGAAATCATATCAGGATATTTTATATTGCTTATGGGGGATCGAAGTACTAACCAGAGGCTGAAAATCAAACATGCTTTTCCACCTCTGAACTATACTCTGATAGCCTCATTCATTTGACAGCTAAGGAATCTGAGAACATTAAAAACTATAAAATCTGGCATCTGTGAACACATAGAGTTCAAGCACACAGTGATACATTGCAAGTCAAAGTAGCAACACAAAATGCACTTTTTATAGTTTTGCTTACTCATTCCCTTCTAATGCACAATGTTAAAGGAAGAGACCTCACTTTTGTTAGTTTTAATCACCTGCCAGTTGTCACTCAAGCATTGGATTTCACAAAGCTGCTCCAGTTGTACCTGCTTAACAGCTGGCAGGGAATGCAGAACAACTAGACACATGGCAACATTTTAAATAGGACAAAAGAAACATTTTCCTTGTCTGTGTGAGTGGTTTATGGCAACACTTGTACACAGGAATATTTTAACTAGGTATTTTCACATCCTCTATGCCCTTCTTTATTTCTCAAAGCAGTATAAGCCACTTGTTAACTAATAAAGCTCTGTCTATATTTGTGGAATTTCTAATGATCTGGGTAGAACTGTGCATTAGAAATTACATAATATATCCTTTATGGAGAATATTTTATTAGATTTAGCACAAAATAGAAAAAATATGCTTAGTGTTTTTTTCCTTCTTTGTTGTATTCTAGTGACTTTATCTCAGTTGATTCCTAGACTATGCAGTAAAGAAACAAAAGTGACAAGGTACAAAGCACACAGCTGTTACTACCCTGTGGTGCCCCTCAGCCTGCAAGATAGCAAGGGCCCTTTTGCACTACATTGTTATAGTGCTATTATTCCAATTTCAACATTCTGTGGAATTCTGGGGCTTGTAGTTTACTGAGGCCAAAGAGTTCTCTGGCAGAAAATTCTAAATGCCCCTCCTTAAACTGCAAACCCCAGGACTTCATAGGGTGTTGAAAGTGGAATAATAGCACTATAACAGTGTAGTGTGGAAACGCCCCTAGACTGAGGAGGAATATTATTTTTATATAAATAAAACATATTTATGGTTGGAAATGCATGACTGTATGCATGCTGGCTGAAGAAAGAGTTGTTAGGTCAATCTGCTAAGACATGAATAAGGCCATAAAGTTCAAAAGGAAACTAAAATGAAAGCCCTGGCATCAAGGGGCACAAGCTAATCTCTTTTTCCTGTCAAAAGTGTTTGCATTCCTTAGCAAGACCCAGAGACAGAGATCATTTTTTTGATCAAAGACTGTTACTTTTGGGTTCTTACCCAAATACTTTCCCTGTTAATCTAAACTTCAAGAGTCTACCACTATTGCTACCACTGTTGACCTGGTGTCAAAACAATATCTGCTGTCAGTTAGTTTCGTGAGAAAGTGTTGAGCTTTGCCAGAAGCTTCACTTCAAAATGTAGAAAGGGTATTTAAATCCTGACTGTTTTGGAGTTCCTGGTAGTCCTTTTGGAAGCATGTTGTCACTCTGTTGGTTCGTCCCTCGATTCTAGAGTACCTTCAAGCTCCTTCAGGTTTGAGCCTTCCAGCCTGGTCCCCTTCTTCAGGATTAGTAATTATTACCCATTTTTCCCTGAGAACATCACTATCCATTTTTCCTCTCCCTTTTTCTACAGTTAGCCCTGGATCTTGTGTGTTTGATTGCTTAATCCCCCAATAAAACATTTTAAAGATATTCTTTGAATCTCTGACTGGTATTCCCACATGAGTGCTGGTAGGCACAGGTGGAAAGATCCTGCCACCTTATACCTCCCCACACACCTTGCCTGCCTGCTTTTGAGCTAATATTTCCTCACCATTCACAGAAGCACAGGTACTGCTGGAGGACCTTAAGATCCCTACCTTTTGGGTAACATAGCGAAAATGCACACCCAGCAACAATTCATAGAAACTACATCAGGACATCAGTGTGTGGTCAAGTGGGTGTAGCCAGGCAACAAGAAAGCAAAATTTATTAATGCGGATGAACACATGAAACTACTATTTTAAGCAAAGAAACTCTATAGTTTATGTACTGAGTTTAAGAAAGCTTGAAAAAAAATCCTAATTTGTAAACACAATACTCTCTCTCTGTATATGTGTGTGTACAAGGTATATCAGCAATAAATATAATACATTGCTATAAAATCAAAATGCCTCTTATCATACTCTGCTCAAAAATTCAGCTTTGTCTCAGATCCCTGCGGGAAACAGAGAGACTGAAATAGTGGCTGGTGCACAGTTCTGGGGGTGCTCTACTTCAAAAAAGATCCTGGTAAGGGTGTTAGCAGGGCTCTCCAGTGTTTGATCCCTTTTAATGAAATGGTCTTGACAGGTAAATCTAGGTCACTTTCACTTTATTTGCTGTACCACAGGGTGTTGGTCATCAAGTCTTTGCTGCATTTGATTATATATTCTGTGAAAAATTTGCATGTGAGTGATTTGTAGAGAAAATAGCATAATATTTCTACACAGGAATATTATTTTCTGTACAAAAAATACTATTTCCTATGCAGAAAATACTGCTTTCTGTGCAAAGCAACCATGTGCAAATTTTTGACGGAATATGTCCTGAATTGCAAATAGGCTTTGAAAATTGTCTGGTTTTTAAATACTTTCTCACAGCAGGAAGAAAATTGCTAACATACATTTTGGTTCCTTTGACAAGAAATTTAGTGAAGAATTACATCCCTAATACAAAACCAGTCAGGGTTGGCAGATAAATAATGATAAACAGTGATAAGCAATGATACCATATGTTCTTACCAGAAGCTGGATAAAAAGCTGCAGTGTTCTTCATGAAGTCTGTGGTGGAGGAGAAGGAAGCAAATCAATGCAAAATTAGAACCGTCTCATTAACTGTAGTTAGCTACAATTGCTATAGTCAAATCTTGGTGTTTTTTAAATTCTTTATCATTTCTTACATCATATCAGAGCACGTATGAAGCATCCAGATATAAATATGAAGATACGAAGAGGGCTGAGTTTTTGTGCAGGTGAAGCTGTTACTATGGTTCAGGCCCACCCGGTGATAGCACTAGATATCTCCTTTTTGAAATCAAATCATTTGACCTTTTTCTGCCACCCCACTCCACATGTTTGCGAGGCCACTGGACAGGCACATACACAGGCGTGGCCGGCAAATGCTGGGCATTCCAAACTCTCACTTAGGCAGGCAGATTAACGCCACTCCGTTGCTTCAGGGACCTCTCTTACAGACACCCATTGCTTCAGCGTGACTCTATACAAAGATGTTCGGCCTCGAGCCAACGCCCTTACAATGCCAAGCCATTTGCATACTGGCTATGCTATTGTCAAACCTGCGCTAAGCCGATCATGTAAAACTTGACCTTTCCCAATGCTTTGTCCCGCTCCAAACTCGCATTGTTCTCACTGAGTATGGCATGGCCTGTAGGCACAATCCACCCTATAAAAACTCCCCGATTCCGAGCCCACCTCGGATCACTCTCTCTCTCTCTCGCCCCGTCCGGACCTCTTGTCCCATCCGGATCGCTCTCCCCTTGGATCGCTCCTGAGTTCCATACAGCATTGCTGCCGCTTCGTCCAGAGAGCTCCCCTCGGCCTCCACGCTGAGTTTCTTCCTGACCATCTCCCACTTCTCCAGGACTACGAGAAAAGGTGTCATATCACCTGTTTCCCTCGAAAACTCTTATTTCCAATTCCCAGTTAGCTGTGTGCTTGCGTTGTCTTATTTGTCGTTTGTCTTTTAATAAAGATATCATTTTTACTGTTTTAAAACCTGTCTGACGGCTCTTCTGACCTGACCCCATAGACACTGGGTTGCAAGATCCCTGCTAAGTTACCCTGCCTCTCACTAGCTTGAGAAAGTACTCCAGTTAATTTCCCCAACTTTGTGTTTTTGCTTGGTTATTTGGGCGCCCTTCTCTGGACCCCCAGAGAACAGGATAACAAAGCAGGACTGGTATGAAATATGATGGTATTTATAGAATAGGAATACATATTCATTTTATACCAGTCATCATTCATGAGCAGCACCAGTATCAACCATATTACTGGTTAACTATGCAAAATTTGGGGTGCAGAATAGGTACAGCGCCCATGTGTGGAGATTCTGACACCTACAGACTAAAACATAATCCTCCTCTTTCTTAAGAGACTGTGCATGGATTGCAAATCAAAGCATTATGGGGAACAGAACGCTTGTGCTGAGCTCTTTGATATCACTTCCTTTGCATTCTCTATCTGATATCAGTCAAAGAATAAAAACATACTAAGCATACTGGGAGGAAAGGATTAGATATCCTACACTAACAGGAAAAGGACTGTACCCTCTGTCCTCTTATGCTAATTTTCAAATTCCAGAGATTAATCTATTCTATCCTCATTGTGTGACTTTCTATTAATTTCCAACAAGAAGGGATTTGCATTTAGTGGTTTCAGAATGTAATCACAATTTCTATCTTTTAATATTTGTTCATTCTAAGTATGATTGCTAATGTCTCAAAATAATTTTCATGCACAAGGTTCAGAGTTAAATATAATCAAGATTTTTCATATAACAAAAATGATAAAAATATACATACATATGCATCTACAAACATATTTATCAACAGTGGTTTTTTTAAAAAAGCATCATGAGAAAAATTGTTTATCAATAGTAGCTTTATGTTTGAATGCGTTTAAATAAGCAAAAATGGTTAGGGATTTCTAAGCACATAAAAAACTTGAAACAGTGTCACAGGTTTTTTTCCCTCCTGCTTCCATGTTACCAGAGAGTAAAGATGTGTTTAAGTAAGTAAAAGAAAATATTCTTATGTGGATGTTCTTCCCCTCGAAACCACACACTTCCTTACATTCCATAGCAATGTAATTCATACGGAGATATAAAGAAGCATGTAATCTTAAGAGGAGAAATTTGCCCCTCACCTCTTTGTGGCCAAACAACAATACCTGCTCTAGGCCTGTGAAGAAAATACAATTGCTTAGAAGGGTTGTTTGGGGTGAGGTCAGAGAGTTTCCAGTTGAAGCATTTTGTGTGTAAATCCTACCTCAAACATGGAATTTGTTGTTGTTGTTGTTGGTATCAAGTATTGTTGCCTTCCATTTGCAATCGTCTCATTACCAACTTTTTTCTAACCACAGAAAATCAATTAAGGAGGGAAAGATGAAATAGCTACAGTATATATTTTGAGTAGCAGTAACCTTCATGTACCAGACTGTATCCTTCCATAAAATAGCAACTTCATTTTCTTGACGTCTGAAAAACTGCCATCTGAACAACCAAATTTTGTGCATGGTGGTATATATTAACAAATACTGGTTGTTACATGCTCCAGGTATTTCAAAGGCAATGAGAACACATCAGGTAGTTAGTACTTCACGCACTAACTTTAACTTGAAACTGATTTACTTTCACTTTTAGAAATATTCTTGCTTACCAGTATGATACATTTGAATCTTGCCCTTACATCTAGGATTTCAGGGTGCTGTGCATGTATTTTATAAATACAGCATGGTATAGTAGTTTGAGTGTTGGACTATGACTCTGGAAGCCAGGGATCAAATGCCCACTCAGCCATAGAAATCCACTGGATAAGCTTAGGCAAGTCAAACTCCCTCAGCCTCAGATGCACCCCCCCCCAAATCTGGCCAAGAAAAGCCTGTGACAGGTTTGTCTTAGAGTTGCCATAAGTCAGAAATGACTTGAAGTCCCACAACAATGATTCCACCAATCTATTACGCAGACAATAAAGCTGTTTATAGAATGGGCAAATAGTGGATCTATCACTCCAGGAGCAACAAGTTTTCCTTACAGGAAAAAAGTTCTTCTTAATGTTTAAGCAGAATCTTTTTTTCTTGTAATTTCAAACTATTGCTCTGTGTTATAGTCTCAGGAGCAGCAAAAACCAAGCTTGCTACATCTTCTACATGACATGTCTTCAAATATTTAAAGATGGCTATCATGTTATGTCTCAGTCTTCTCTTCTCCAAGCAAAACATACCAGGCTCCCTCTCTCATTCCTCATGAGACTTGATTTCCAGACTTTTGATCATCTTGGTTGCTCTTCTCTGGTGACAATATCATGAACTGTGATGCCCAGAATTGGAAACAATATTTCAGGTGAGGTTTGACCTGTACTTGTGCATTTTATTTCTTCTGTCTCAATGTAGTACCTTATAGTTATCCCTGTTGAAATTCATTTGATTGGTTTTGGTCCAGATCTTCAATCTGTCAAGGTCATTTTGAATTCTGTTCCTATCCTTTGGGATATTAGTTGCTATCCCTTCCAAAATGTTGGTGTTATTTGTAAATTTGACAAACGTATGTTCTATTTCATCATGTAAGTAATTTATAAGGATGATAAACACCACTTTATCACAATCCTGAGGCACCCTACTTCCCACTTCTCTCCAGGATGTAGATCAATTTTTGGTATCTATTTTCTGGATTTTGTCTGTCCAGCAATTACAGATCCACCTAACTATAATGCTGTGTAGCTCACAGTTTACCAGCTGGCCTGCAAGCACATCATGGGGAACCACGTCAAAACCTTTGCAGAAATCAAGATATATAACATCCCCAACACTCCCACAATTTACCAAGCTTGTTACTCTATCAAAAAAAAAGAGATAAGATTAGCTTGGTATGACCTGTTTTTGAGCAACTCATGTTGGCTCTTAATAATTACAGCATTTCTTTCTAATTGTGCATAGACTAACTGTTTAATGATCTACTCTGGAAGTTTTTTTGGTATTGATGTCAGACTCACTAGTTGGTAAATGCTCCCCCACCCTGTTTTTTGAAGATGGGAACAATATTTGCCCTCTTCCAGTTTCTTGAGATTTCTTCTGTCTATTATTAGGCTGTATTTCCCATGGTTTGATATGGTTTAATTGACAAATATGAATTGGCATTAATAGAAAGTATACCCTGCTATGGCTGCATGGCCATGCCAGCTAAGAAGAAAAAGCTGGCTGCAGCATACATTCTAAAACAAGTTCAGAAGAGACCTCAAGGTAGGTCATATTTAGGAAATCACAGGAAACTCCAGTGATAACGGACTTCCAGTTGGCCTGTAATGACTCAACCTTTATGAGACAATAGCGTCCAAGATGTTCCCACAGGATGGCTGATTGTCTTAACTCCTCTCTCTCTGACAAAGCAAATTTCCCACATGTACCCACACCTGTCTAACAACTTCTCAGGACTCCATTGTTTACTCTGCCAGAGAGGCATTAACACCTTTGCTGTCCAGGCAGAAAAAGAGTATTTAAACCCCAGTTTTTGGCCAGCCAACTTGCAGTTCACTGCCTGCTGGTCATCACTCTGTCACTCTGATTTCCAACTTTGCAATGTCTAAGCCACATCACCACTTTGCTGCTCATCTGGATTGGTAAATATCACTCACTTTGCCCTGAAATCTTCCAATCCAAAGCTTTACTCCTTTTTCCTTTAGTTAGCCTTATGTGATTGTGTGGCTGCTTGGATCTTGAGTGTGATTGCAATTCCTCCAATTGAACAATTAAGCTTACTTTTGGATCTCTGGCTGGTTCTTTCCTGCACTAATATTGGTAAACACAGGTGTAAAAGATCTTGTAAAGTTGCCCTCCTCTTGTAGGTCTCCTCTTTGAGCTAATATTCCCCACCTTTTCATGGAGATACTGGCACTGCAGATGGACCTCTGAGTCACCCACGCTTTGGAATAACAAGATTGGTGGAGTATCACGGGCAACACTCTGTACTCCTAAACTTGTGAAGTCGACACACAAAGCTCAAGAAAATAGACGTAGGGAAACCTGTAGGGATTCCAGCAGAATTCTGTTAGGTACATGTGTGAATGTGAATCTGTGCAATTGAGGCATAAAGGCTACTGTAGAGCCCTTTTTGCACGTTATCTGTTCGCGCTGCTGGGTTGGGGTCCTCGCGTGAGAAGACTTGCAAGGAACGCTGCCACTTCCCTGCTGCTTCAGCTCCTCAGCTCCTTCCTCCTTGTGCGAGCGCCCCGCCTCTTCCATTCTCAGTGCAGCCTGGGACCTCACAGGCTACACTGAGGAGAGGACGCATGACTGGCCCAGCTCCCAAGGCACCCCATGCCAGGTAAGTGCGTGCGGGGCCTGGGAGCATTGTGCAACAGTGCACCATTTTCAGCTTTAAGTCGAAAATTAAAAGATGGCTGCCCGCTCTGTGTCCGGCCCTTGAGCCCTTTGGGCCCTTTATTACTTGTAAATGTGAGTGTGTCATGCAGACCACTCCTCACAATTACGCAACACTTAAGTGGCCCTCTCACTTCCAAAACGCCATGCGAAAAGGGCCTAGGTTGGGGCTCTTTCCCCTTTTTCATCTTGACCTGTATCTGGCAGCTGGATCTATGTGGCCACAAGCTTGGTTTGTCATATGTGAGCCACTGTAGAATGTAAGGACTGGTCACATGACTGTCCTGGAATCACTACTTACCTTTGGGTCTACTGTGGTGTAGATTCTGAAGAATTAAGAAACAGAGTTAGGAAAACATATGCCACAAAACACTTAAGGTTATGGAGGGTGTAACAAGCAGAACCTTGTAACCTCACTTTGTGTGGGCTGTGTGCCTCTTTTGTTAGTCAGTGGACTTTTTGTGGTTTCAGTAGGGTGGGTAGGGACCCCAACCTCTCTTGTGTTGTATCTCTGCAGGTAGCTCTCTGAGAGACTTATGGTAAGCGTATTGTGTTTTGTGGGAACTGATAATTTGGATGGTTAGTGCATTATGTGTGATGGCAACTGATAGAGCAGTTCATGTGTCATGTGTAGTGACAACTGGTTCTGGGCTTAAGCACTTTGCCTGGACTTGGAGGAGGCACCCCTCAATCCAAAAAAGCAGCAGTAAGTCAGGACTCAGTTAGGACCCAGACCCCTCAATCCCTATTACTGATCCAAGAGAGGTAAGTTCTGTACTGTTCATTTTCCCCCTTGGCAGCTCTGCTTGGTGGAGAAGCCAAGGATTTCCCCAAAGGTCCTCAGTGGTCTCCCTATCCCTGAATGCCTGGTCCATTTGTCCCTAGTTTTGAGGTTGTGTTCTGGCTGGTGGAATCTGCAGAGACATTTGTGTGCAATGATGTTGCTCTTGTGTATTGGAATTTTAATTGGCAACCCTAATTGGAAAAATGTTCAAGAAACAGAGCAAATTGGACAAACTTGAACAATGGGTTGTCAGCAGAGGGAACCCATGGAAGGAAGGAGCCTTGAAAACATCAGATCCATTTGGCACCCTGTGTGATAAGTATCATGTGCAGTGTAAGGAGAGTTCTCTTTTTGCCCCCCCCCCAAGGAAGCAATGATGGCTTGAGGATTTTGGATGTTCCTAAGCAAGGCCTCAGGGGCCATTCAAAAACTTTCCAAAATGGTTGAGAGGCAGGCCACTGAACTGGAACAGCTGTGGGCACAAAACAGCACCCTGCTGGCAGATAAATTGCTGTTTTCATCTGCTATGCAAGAGGCCCAATACAAATTAGAAAATGCCTCAATCCAAATTCAGGCTTTGCATGATAGGCTGATAGGATACCCTCAACGATGCACTGCTAGGATACCTCCAAGGACAAGCATGCTAAGGTGCAGCATACTGCCCCGTACCTGGCTAGTCAGGTGAAAGTTCAGCATGAGAATATGAGTCATGAGGCTTGCAATCACAGGATTGCTGAACTAAGCCAGAGACTGACAACAAAGAAGGCTATTGTAGCCATGGTCTGTCTGGAGACCCTGCCCCCACTCCCTGAGTATGCTCCAAATGAGCCCCTGCCAAAGAACATGATCCCCCATACACTCTATAACCCTGTCTGGGAAGAGCCAGTTCCACTCCACCCAGTCAACACCAAGTCAGTGATGACTAGAAAGGGCAACTTGTCCCAATCCCAGGCTGTGACCCAGGAGGTTGAAGAGAGGGTTCCATTGACTGCCACAGAGGTCAAGGCCTTTTCAAGCAGTTAGGCCCCCTAAACAAAGACATGGGGATCATGTGCCTCAATGCTGTAGCCCACACACCCCCACAGGTAACAGACAGGACCTCATTCAGCTAGCAAGGATCTTCATTTCCCAGACAGGTTTGCCAGCTTTAGAATTGGCAATAACCACTTGCAATTTGGCTACAGTGGATAAATACCCTTGGATAAGGGAAGTTATCCAGATCCTGTTGCCAGGTCAGACAGCTAACACTCTTTATGTGATGGAGCACCAGGCTCCTGGAGAGAATCTGGAGTCTTATGTGGAAGAAGCTGCTAGCCATCATAGCCCAGAAGGTTTGGTATTCCTCAGACCTGGGTACTTATGACTATGATACTGAGGAGTTCAAGATGATCCTTTACAGATGTTTGAACTCCCAGACTAAGATGGCACTGGGACCTATGGATGTGAACATCTATCTATGGAGTCACTTGTCGGAACAAATCCAGAGAGTGGCAGAATTCCTGTGGAAATCTTGTGCTATTAGGAGCATTAAAGTCCCCTGGAAGGCCATGGATCCCAAATTGTGGGAGCCCATCCAACTGGTAACCTCCAGTAACCAGTGTTTGCACATGCAATATAACAGGGTGGGTGGTCCAGGACTCTGGGTCCTCATAGTAGCTGGGAGTGAGGGCAAGGATGAATGCTTTGGTGATGGTGCCGATATTTGAAATTGGAGAAAACAGCTTTTTGTGAGCATTTGTTTGATTATGTTTGGATTCTTCTTTCCTCTGTATAACAAATATGGTCATTTCCACCCAAGGATTCCACTTGGTTCATCTCTCTTGGTTAAGATCAAATCCAAAATAGCTCATTCCCTTATTCTTTCCTTCACCTTTTTTAAAAAACAGAACTGTCTGCAAGGCTAGTGTGGAATTCGTTGAACCTTACACTCTCAGCAGAATGTGACTTCAAGTGAATATCAGGGTGGTCGAAGTCTCTTGTTACTACTATCTTTCTGTTTTTGAGTATTTGGTCATTTGTTTCAGGAAGGTATCACCTAAATCTTCAGTCTGGCTGGGGGACCTATAGTATACATCCACAATGAGGTACCTGTTATTTCTCTCTCCAAGGGCTCTCAACTTCCTGTCCATGCTCATGAAACTCCTCATAGGTATATATCTCCTTGACATATCTCCCCCTCCTCCTCCCCCATTCCTGTTTGATCTTTTTCGTTGGAATACATTAGACTGAAAAGATACATAGTCTGTATAGAATCTCAGAGCCATACGACTTTTAATGGTAGTAGTATTTTTGATGATGATCCAACATTTGTTCACTTTGTAACCTCCAACCTTCTATGTGTTGTTACCATGCGAAAAAGAGTCTAAGCATTAAACTATATAACATGAAGAAGATCTATGACAGTATCTCCTGATTAAACAAACAAACAAACAAACAAACAGAAAAACAGAAAATGCAAGGGGGCAGCCTATTGGTTAAGAGTCTGTCAGTGGATAGTTATGTTTAACCCCATTTCCCTGTGCTATTTTCTGATTTAAATTTCTTTCTTCCTAAGCAGCCATTAGCCCTGCAAGGCTTAAAAAAATCAGTACAGTCGGCCTGGCTCTATCCACAAGGAATTCATTCCAGGACCCCTTACAAATATCAAAACATGTGCTTATACAGTAAGCCCATATCTAAAATGGTGTAGGACAATGGCAGTGACAGACTGGCATGCTCTCGGTAGAGGAGGGAGCCTAAAGAATGCCAGGGCTTGCCACCATCTCCACTGCTGCCTTATGCCATTTTTAATAAGGGCTTACTGTATAAGCCTTGTGAGGCAAAGCCTGTATTAAAAATGATGCCAGCTGCCCACTTCGGTTTTGCAAATGAACCATGTAATCTTGAAGGCAGAAGCAGGCGGTTGGTGTGCTCACCATTACAGATTCAAATGTATAGTATTGTGTACTGTTGAATTGGTGGTGGTTAAATTCATGTTTCCCACTTGGAGAACAACAAAAAGGAGACAAGGTCATGTGATAAATCCAGCTAAAGACATTTATCCTGCTGCAATTGCAATGTACCTTTCCCCCATTCCAAACATACTGTACAATATTGTTCTTTTTGCCAGCCCAAGGACCTGTAATCTTTTAGTTGCAGTGTGTGCAGAATCATCCATGCCCACTAGAGTGTACATTTTAGGATTCAGAGACACTGTAAAAAAATGATTAATTTTGCATTGTATATTCTGTAATTATGTATTAAACATAAAAAAGACAGGCATTAAATTGCTATAAGTTTGGCACTATCATAAAATCCTTCTGCTTGAAGTCACTCATGAGGTAAAAGTGCGTTTGATTATTTATTATTCGTTATATTCAAATCCCACATTTCCTCTAACAAGATTGACATGGAAAACCTAATCCCATCTCCAATTTGTTATCACAACGGTTTTGTGAGGTAGATCAGGCTGAAAAGTAGTGACTGATCCAAGGTCACCCAGTCAGTTTCATGTCTTGATTGCTAACAAAGGCTGTGGATGCAGTTAAGTAGTACCTTTGGGCAGTTGGAGTTTTCAGTGTAGACATCCTGACTCAGTGGTTAAATTTGTCCTCACAATTATGAGGTCAAAGAATTCCAAAGCAAATGCTGGATTTGAAAGAAGACTTCAGTCCAGAAACATGCTGTATTCTACCAGTCATGTTCTACAGGTTACTGGATCCTGGTAGCATCCTGTGGGGATCTCAGTAGAGCCTGTCCCAGGAGGGGAGCATGACAGGAGTCCTTCCCTCTGTACCAGCTGCTTGTGGGAATGGAGGATGGGCGATGGCCCTTCCTTCTGCAGTGCAACCAGCCCCTGTCCCAGGCTGCTATGCGGCAGGAAGCATGGCCATTTTGCTTCCTGACTCTCCACAGCTCAGGTAAGTGCAGGAGGGCAGTGGGAGGGCAGCGTGATCACTGGTCATTGACGAGAAGAACCCATCAGTAATTTGTGGCATGATTGTGGCACCAGGAGACAGGAGAATGATGGGACACTGAAGACATCATGCAGAACTGTTGTCTGGGTCCTGTACTTCTCCCGTCCCCAATGCAGGATGACAATGTCATGCAGAAAGGACCTGAATAGAGAGGCAACTTCAGTAGGTCTGTGAGCCAGTTCCACACCTAATGGTGCCAAAAACACACTGAAACTGAAAGTGGTTAGATAGCACTTCAGTGTTGTTGTTTTTAAAATAGGGAAGGGTCATGGATCCATGCTTCTTGTTTCAGTGTTTTTTGATCTTTAAATTTGGAGATAGAAAGCTTCTGGGTTTATAAAAATAGACAAGGGACACATGTGATTCCAGCCTCTGAAATAGACAGTTAACTAACTAGAGCTGTCTCACATATTCTGTAGGGATTTTAGCAAATATAAATGAAGATGAACCTGATGTTTCAACATTATGTATTACGACAATAAATGGCTGTAGCTTTATTAAGCCTGATGATAAATACATTTTTTTTCTAGTTTATACCTTGTCTTTGTTGCCAATCAGTCTTACACCAATGCTATGTTGAAAACCAATGTGAAATTATGGGAGTGTTCATGTAAGTTGATATCAGTCATAGGGTATTTAATATTTGTGACATCTCTCTCCCTTTCCCTTCACTTTCTCATTCAGGGCCTTTCTGCAAATCACCTATTTTCAGCGCTGGGGTGTGGTGCTTGCGCAAACAGCCTCCGAAGACAGGCTCTCACTTCCCTGCTTCTTCAGCTCCACATGAGCTTCCTGCTCGCATGAGAGTCCTGCCTCTTCCTTTCGCAGTGTGGCCTGGGACCTTCCCAGGCTGCACTGAACAGGAAACATGACCAGCCTGGCTCCTGAGGCTCCTCACGCAAAGTAAGTGCTTGTGGGGCCCAGAGTGATGCGTGACTGTGCACCATTTTCAGCTTCAAGCCAAAAATGAAAAAAATGCATGCATGGTCCATGTCAGGCCCTGGAGCGTCGTGCAAATGTGAGTGCTTCGTGTGGGCCACTCCTCACATGTGCGCAATGCTCAAGGGTCCCTTTCGCATCGAAAATGCCATGCAAAAAGGGCTTCAGTCACAGTCACTATGCACATTGTTACCATACCCTACCATTCCTCCTATGAGGTGTGAGATTTTCATAAACTGGACATATTAACGACTGGAAAATGTCATTGAGGCCATGCTGGCCAGAGATGTGTTTCTGGGTCAAGCTAACTTTAGAAATATTCAGGGTCATAAGTCCAGAATGGAAAGGCAGAAAAACCCAATGCTAATGGGTTAGGGCTAATTCTTTTGCCACTTCAGCCTCTTTGCATTTCTGAATACAATGGAAGGTGAACTGCCCAGTAGAAGCAATCAGAGATCATCCTTTGATCTTATCCTATGGAAATCCTCCCTATAACTTTTACCTGGCCAAACATTAAGAGATTACCCATATTTGCCAGTGTATAAGATGTACCTGTGTATAAGATGCACCCCATTTATACACTGGCAAATGCATATATACACGGGCACCCCATTTTCAAACAATATTTTTTGGAAATTTTTTTGGCAAAAAAAAGTGAGTCTTATATGCCAACAAATACCGTATCATGAATCCCATCAATGTCTTGTCACTGTGAAGTTAAAACAATCAGCCCATTCTGGACCCCTTTGTCAGTCCCATGGGAAAGCCATAATGGCTTTGTCAATGCACTCCTTCAGGATGTGAAACAGAGTATAAAAGATCTAGCTTCAACTGGAGCCATTTGTAGTACATTGGGCACAGTATGTTGTACATGGCATTTCAGACTGCTGTTCCTCTGTGCTAACCTCAGATACTGTCTGAGCCATTCTGCTGTGAGCCATTCTTCAGGACTGGTAACTATCACTCTTTCCACTCAACCTCTCTCTTTATCCAACCTTTCTTGCCTCAGTTTTTAATAGCTTTGCATGGTTTGTAATAGTGTCCGATTTCTCATGTGTTTGTCAATTCAAACAAAATGCTTTGTTAACTTTACCTGGAGTCGTCTCTATAGTTAGTACTGGTATACATAGGTGAAAAGATCCTCCCATTACCCATCTCTCACAGGCCTCTTTTGCACGATAATTTCCCCAAATTTTAAGGAGATGCTGGCATTGTGGATGGACCCCAATGTTCCCCACCTTTTAGGATAATGCACACACTATTTAATTTAAGCATGGTTATAGTACTATATTCTTTATATAATCTGAGATAGGAACTCTTTGAGAGATAATGTATTGTAGTAGTTTGAATGTTTGATGAAGAAACTAGAAGACTAGAGTTTGAATCCCCGCCTGGCCATGGAAACCCACTGAGAGACCTTGGAAAAGTCACACTCGCTCAGCCTCAGAGGGAAGAAAGAGCATCTTCCCTCTGAACAAATTCTGCCAAGAAACCCCATGATAGGTTTGCCTTAGCTTTACCATAAGACAGGAAGGAGCAAAACAGCAAGCAACTCTTTAGCAAATCACTGGACAAGTGACTACAGCGGTTTGAACGGAAATTAGGAAAAATATCCTAATGGTAGTGAGAATTCCAGAGTAATCCAATGAGCTCAGTGGCCATGTAATGTGTTCAAATGTAATGTGTTCAAAGAGAAGAAATTGGGGAGAAGAGGGAAGAGGAAGGGGCAAGAATATCCTGAGTGAAATCATGGCTGAAAGGTGAGCCAGATCACTCCATGCTGCAATTTTTTGTTGCTGGCTGCTCATACCAAGGTACCCCTGTCCATCACCATGATATTAACTTAACTTGCTTAGCTAAGTCAGTAGTTTTACTTTTGCTAATCTCATGTGGTATTTTCTCATGAGTGTCAAAACCTTAACTAGTTCAGAATCAGAATATTAACTCACAGGTAGCTATGCTTTTATGGAGGTAGCAGAGTTTTGATATATAAACATGAACAAGAGTTACAATATTGATATAATATTTTCTAGACATGTCCATAGTTTTGGTCATAGACACACATACACACACACCTTTCAGTTTTCTGATTATAGAAAGGTCATATGCAGTGCTTAAGAAGAATCAGAATGGCTAAGTGATAAAAGATTGTTCCAAGAGTATGGTACCACCACTGCTGAACTGTAATTCACAAAGACACATGGGACAGAGGACATTTAATGGGTAGACAGAGTCTGATTTGATTACTGAAACCCAATCTGGACTATAGAATGACACATCTGTCCATTCTTGGAATTTTATATACAACAACAGTCAGACAGCTGCAGCTGTTTCACTGATTTCATTCACACTGTTAAGTGCAGTGATCTTTCAATTAGTTCTACTTTAGAATCAAGTGACTGTAACACAACATAAACATGATTATAATCAAGCATTGTCTTCCAGTTTGAAAGTTATCCTTCTGATCTAGTGGATAATTGATGTGTATGTGTGTGTATGTGTTTGTACGTGTCTGCAAATCTGTGCATGTTGTTTGATACTTTTCATTCGAAGGACAATAGCAGATAAGGTCTTACTCAGGGGAAGATGCCTGCATTGCACCTCAGTAGGGCTTAGAATAGTTAGTTTTTATGCACAGGAACTGCACAACTGGAAATCCTGGATCTACTGACTTTGGATATAGGCTATCTGACATAAGTTAGCCATGGGACTGTGCCTGTCTTTTAACCTTGTCAGAGATATGGGCTGTAATCCCATTTTTGTTAAAGGAAGTTATAAGATCATAATCACCAAGGCTCAAATATTTAATTCTTTTTAAACTGTGGTACCAAATAAACAATCAAATAAATAACCATCTTACAACTTCAAATTTGTGTCAGCAATTGTAATGTTTATTGCAATTATGTTTATTGCAATTTTATGTACTGCACTCATAACATTTCAGATTGCTAGTATGGGAAGTACACGTGGGAAAGCAATTCAACATTCAGAAAACAAACAAAGCAAACTCACACACAACCAACCAACCAACCTGCATGCACACACAAAGCAAGCATTTTAGGAGATCCTGATCCTGTTACTTTTCCACAAGCTGTGGGTTTTTTGTACAGAGAGCAGTATGTACAATCCCACCTTTTCTGAAGCTGAAGTTTAAAAGGGACTGAGGAAAAAGGGGAACAATATTATCTTGTTTTCTGGGGGTCCCGGAAGGGACACCTAAATGCACTCTCAATTATATAAGTTGAGGAAATTAGCCAAGAGCACAAGCTAGCAATACGAGAGGCAGGGCAACGGAGCGAGATCTTTTACCCAATGTCTACAGGGTCAGGCCAAGTCAAAAAGCAAACAGAATTGAAATAATAATTGTGGTCTTTACTAAAATACAATCAAACAGTGTATGCAGCATACTCACACAGATAACTATAGAAATAAAGGCCTCTTTTTAAGAGGAGTTGTTGGTTTGGGTAATACTACACCTGTCCTGAAGCCCGAGTAGCAGAAGTTTGGAGGTATGGAGTCTCAGTACATGGGACTGAGGGGAAGGCTCGCCAAGCAAAGTGGTGGCAAGGCTGGATGGAAGTCGGGAGTGATCCGAAGAAACTCACAAAGTCAGGGGTTTATATAGGGGAAAATGTAGCCACAGGCTAGTCCGTACTTGGGGAAAACAATGAGTTTCGGGCTGGAGACAAAGCCTACGAAAGGTCAGAATTTAGCATGATTGAGTTAAGTCCGAATTGACAAAGGAGTAGACAATATGCAAACGCAGAGTGCTTGACAGATGAGTATTCGGCTAATCAAGCTGCGTGCTCGGGGCAGGGAGTTCTTTGTAAGTAGCGTGCATACATAATAGAGTACATGCCTCTGATGTCTCCTGACGCAGTGGGACGGCTATTTCTGGCCAGCCTGTATTGTGTTGGAATATTACAGTGATTAGTGGTCTGCCTGTCTGCGAGCTTGTTCGGGGGACATCGCAAACACGTGGAGAGGGATAGGTAGAGAAGGCCAAATTATTGATATCAAAGTGATATCTAATGTCACCCCAAGTGCGGCTTAGGAACTGCAGTAACAACAATGTATAAAACAATTCTTATTCTGGCATATATTCAGTATTATTAAAAAAATGCTGTCACTAAAGAGAGTTTTTAAGAGCATTTATTGTGATTATTTGTTTAAATGCATCTCAATATTACACTGTTAATGAATATTAACAGTTAATAAAATCATTAATAAATATTAACAGAGTGGGTTAGTTGCCTTAAAAAAGCAGCAGGAAAATAATTTCTACCCTTTAATGTTGATATCTACTAGACAGACTAGCTTAACAATTTATTCTAATAGCTGCTACTCAGTTGACTGGAGATAAAGAAGCTCTTAAGTACAGGTGGCAAAAATCTTCCATAATAGGCCTTGGGATAGCAGTTATTACACAAAGATGATTGAAGTACATTAAAGAATAATATAATATCTCTATGTTCACTGAACTTTTGTCTCACCTTAGTGGAAACCACTCTCTAGATCCAAATGGGTTCATCTATCTTCCAAATTGGTGAGACAGAATCCCTGCCACATTTTTTAAACATTGCCTGTCTCTCTTCCTTGCAAACCTGCCTTTTAAAAGGCCTAATTCACTTCTGCTGCTACTAAACCAAAGCATATAAAGGAAAACATAGCTAAAAGAGAGAAAGTCACTTCCATCTGTAGTGCTGGAAGTGCTTGTATTGAATATAATTTACTGGTCAAGAGTACTGCTGACCCTGGGCTGAACTCCCATGAACTTCAGATGTGTCACAAGCACTGTTTTAACATTTATAAAATCTCTGGTTACCATAAGAAAGAAGTCAAGCAATTATCAGTTTAGAGACATTCTGGGTCAGCTAAAACAAATGTCCATGGTGATATGGTTTGAACACATATTTGATCGACTAAAAAGGTATTTTTGATTATTGGACAACAGTTGCTGAAACATTCAATTTTTTTGTAATATAAATTCCTAGAAATTGCAAATGGCCAGTGCTGTTTTAAAGGATGCAATGTGGAACCTGCTGCAACACATAATGAAGTAGCTAAACATGAAGCGTGCTTGTTCCCAGTTCAAAACTGTTATTTTATTATTTATGTGGATTTGATTAATTAAAACTTATATGACTGGTAATATACTGTATCTTTAATTGGGTACAAGACAAATAAGAAGGTCTAACAAATTTTGTGGTTTTAGAAAATAAAGACTCAGGATGTTGGGGGAAAAGGATGATTTTATAGTTGAAAATAGCTCAATATGTTTCAGCCAGAAAATATTTTGTGGCCTTCTTCGGGGGGTGTTAAAAGAAAAGGGGGCAACACATAGGTAACAGTAACTGTATCAAGAGACAAGCTACAATTTGCAAAATCAATTATTTGTACATGTATCTCAACTCAAATTACATATAAATCACCTCAGTTTAAAATGCATATTAAGCAAAATAAACTTATACAGTTACAAAATAATACTTACATTACAACTTTTAAATCATCCTGCAGGGGTTCTAAAAAGAGTGTCTCCAGAGCTTACGCCTGGAAACTGATAGTTTATAGAGCATGAGGCAGACCATTATATTATTCAATTTTTTTCTGTCTACATCACCATAACAATTCTACAGCAGAGCAGAGACTTAGGGATTGTATGAAAACTCAAGTTTTCAAGTTAAAGTGTCAAAATCCAATCCATTTCTTTTCTAAGCAGGGTCCTATTGTATAAGTTTTTTTCTCAAGTACCCAAAAGTATAGATCCTTGAAACAAAAAAAAAAGGTAAACTAGTGGAGCACCTAATTTTCTATTCCTGATATTACAAAGATGTTATATTTTACATGAACTTTCAAGGCCCTATATGTTTTTCCTATATGCAATTTGTTATCAGTTATCTGCAGTAAGCACAACATCCACATGGGTGATGCCCCCTAGTGGATGTTGCCCTTAACAGGATGTTGGGATGGGTGTGTTGGTGTGTTCTGAAATTATTCCTTATTAGTGCATCATGAATGCTACAATTTCTTTTGAAAGAAATGAGGTGCTTTCTGAGCAACCATATATGTCATGCAAGATATTCCAATGTTTCCTGATACTGCTGTGTAGTTTTTGAGTTATAGTATCATAAGTCAAATTGCAGCTTATTCTCTCATTGGTTGTTTTCTCCTGTTTTTGTTTCTCAAGATCAATGTATTTTATGTATAGCCTTAAAGATAATGATACTCTGGCCTTTTCCACACTGGGTGAGGGAATTGCCCTGCATTGCTACTCACTGGACCTTTCGGCTCCCCGGTCCGGTCCACGGTGCTCCGGAGCAGTGCGTGCTCATCAATACGCACTGCTCCGGTGTCCCAAATGGTGGCTTCCGATTGGTCGAGGGTCTCAACCAGCCGCTGAAGCTTGCCAGCCTAAAGCTCTCCCCCCCCGGCAGATCGCAGGCTTGCATTGGTGTGAGCCTGTGAATCTGCATAAGGGAGCAGGCTCGCAGTGGCGTACTCCTTGCTTTTCAAAGACCGGAAAAATCAGGATCATTCCGGACCAGACTTGGGGTCGTTCCGGACCAGACAGAGGTGCGATCTAAATTAAATAGGTCCTACCCAGTCTGGTCTGAGGTGCAGACCTCCTCCTTGGAGGATGGACTGCACCATTTCAAAAACCCCGTGTGGAAAAGGCCTCTGTCTTGCAGCCCCTGTCTTGCAACTGGCTGCTAAGTAACATTGATTCATCTAGAAATCTTCCTGTCTTTCTTTTAATCCTTAGAAACTGACTGTATGGTAAATTGTTTCTTAAAGATTTACGGTGTGAACTGTGAATTTTCACACCCTAAACTTACCTATGTTATGTATTATCGAATGTATGTGTGTGTGTGTGTATAAAAATATAAATAAAAATAGAGACAGGAGCATCATTTTTTAACTTCTTTTCCAGTTGTGGTGTCCAAGAAGTTGATGACATTGAAATGATAGTATCAAACTTAATGCTGTTATTTGTAGAGTTGATCCACTAGAGTTGATCTTTCAGAGTCTCCTGACTTCCTGTCCAAATAAAAAATCATCATCTAGGTACCTGTACCAACTCACTATATTCTTTTTATAAGGACTGGTGGGGGAGATAATATTTTTCTTAAAACTTTTCATATAAGTTAGCTACTTCTGGGGCCATGTTGTAACTCATTGCCACCCCTTGATTTGCCAATAAAAGATATTGTCAAATCTAGAATAATTTTTGTATAAAGCCTGTTCAGCCATTGTGCTCAAAAATGATGTGCGTAGATATCTATCAGTTCTCCTTTCTAATGTTTGTATTGTTGTATGTAAAGCATGATCTTGTGCTATATTTGCATATCTGACATCCATTGTCGCCAAAATATATTGTTTTGTTATGACATGAAAATATAATTTTTACATGAAATCTATGGATTCATGTATGTCAGTTGGAATTAGAAGTAAAAACGCTTTTTAAAAATGGTGAAAAAGTTCAGAAAGAGGTTCCAGTATAGAACTGCAGCCTGAACAATGGGACAGCCTGGAGGAGAATAAAGCTTGTTAGGGATAGCCCTAACAGACAGTGGGGAAAAAGCCCTAAAAGTATTTTAAGACCAAAACACATTGGGCTATTTCCAAGACTAAAATAATCCCTCTTTTCAACATTCAGAGACTTTTTCTCTTTTACGCACCACATCTGCTGGGTGTTTCCAGTCTTCCTTGCTCTCTAACATGTATTGCTCTCTAACGTATACTGTAGAAACACTGGGAAATTGGATCAATTTTTTCCCCCAGAAAGCAAATAAAGCAAAGAACTGCAGCTGGAAAAATGTGTAGATTTGCAAAACAAACAAGCAACACACAGTTCATAAGTTTATTGGGGATTTCAGACATATGATGAAATGGCATCCTTTTTCAACAATATTACATACTGGGTTCAGGAAGGATGTTCATTGTTCATCAAACAGCAGGGACATGAATTTGCTGGCAATTCTTTATATAACTTGCTAGCAAGCCCACTGACTCCACATGCATAAGATTTCTAGTGTCTTTTGGGAGTTAGCACCTTTGCTTAGAGAAGGTACACGATTCATTGAATAAAGGGAACCCAGGTTTTTTGTAATTTTTAAATATTTGGCAGAGTCACCTCATAAATTTTGTGGCCCTTTATTGTTATATATCACCATGCAGTTTTCCATTTCCAAACATAAACTTTTCAACAAAATCTCAGCAGATGAATGGACTGTAGTCAACAAAAACTTATGACATAATACATTTGTGAGTCTTTAAGGTGCCAAAGGATTTGTCATTGGGTTTTTCCCCCCTTCTCTTTATGTTACAATCTTACAATCATAAAATCATAAAATCTTGGAAGAGTTGGAAAACTTGCAAAGTTCATATAGTCCACCCACTTCCAGGTAAGAATATACAACTAAAGTTCTCCAATTTCCAAAGACCTCCAAAGAAGGGGAATCCATTATTCTTGGGGGCAATCTGTTCTACTTACAGTAAAGCTCTTCATCGCAAATCTAATGTTTTATGAGAGAAATTTTATAGGAAATATGCTTTTTTTAAAGAGAGGAACAAAGTGTTTTGTCATTGTAAACTGCTTACACATTGTAAACCGCTTAGAGAGCACTTAGCTGATAAGCGGTATAGAAATACATGCTATTTGTAATGTATAATGTATTTCATGTTGTTCGTCACCTCGATCCGTGTGGAGAGGCAGGATACTAAATAATAATAATAATAATAATAATAATAATAATAATAATAATAATAATAGTACAAGACTTGTTTAGTTTCTTTCACCTATGAATGAGTACATAGATCTACATTCCTGAACAGCTCATAGCTATCTGCTGTCATTGTCATCATACTGCACAGTATGATGCAAATATTACATAAACAAAGACCCAGGAGTGGTTATAATTCTCTGTTGAGAGAGCAGTGGTGGTAATATGTGTTGCTGCCCTGTAATGTACAGCCTTTCAATTTTGTCCATTTTGATAACAGCTGTCCTCAAATATCTTGACCTAAACCCAACAATAGCCTACTTAGAGTAGACCCATTGAACTTAATGGGACTAAGTTGGAATTAACAAGTCTAGTTCATTTAAATGGGTCTGGAAGAACTGATGTTGGATTTAACTTGTTACTAGAACAACATCTAAAGAGATGCATTTATATATACAGTCTTTGGATACAAAGAACAGGACAAATATGGAAATCTTGGACATTACCTCATAAGCCATCAGAGTCTTCCTCTCGAATCTTGTTCTTCCACATACTTATGCTTCCATCATCCAAAATTTGGGGTGGGGTGTTAGGGGTATTTTAAAACAAGCAAGTGAGCTTCAAGGGTATTTTTCCTAAGAAGCTTACATTCTTATAATCGATTTTGTTTAGAGCTGTTGATGACTAGAAAGATTGATATGCTTATTTATGATCTCTTTTTCTTTGTTGTTTCTAAAATTATTTATCTTCTGTCTTTTAAGCGTCCTGTGACTCTCATCTTCACTGCTTCATAATGTCTCTATACCCAGTCTTATTCTTTTCAATGCTGGGATGTACTTAAATTCAGCACTTTCCATTCCATTCTTCTGTCCTGTTGAAATCTTTTCCTTCCTCATAATAACTTATTCAGAATTTATCTCCTTGTGCTGCACCTCTTTTCAGTAACTGTTAAGTAGTTGTTCATGATGTATGCCCCAATTTCATGCTGCTAAAGCAACCTCCATTTTCTCTTGCATTTCCTTGAGAATGCCCTGAAAATGCCAGCATGGTCTCTTTTGTGCTAGACACTTTCCCTCACCCCTTTACTTGGCCTCCCACCTGTCTGTGTCCTTTAAAGACCATGGCCATACTCACACCTCCTGTCTACTTCAATCACTAGATATGACAGCAGCACAGATGGCTGTTGAATTATACCTCTTCAGCTGTCCTATACTAGGAGGGGAGGGACCATCTTAAGGTTTCATCTCATAGATGAGGTTATTGACCTTCAAAGTCTAGATCTACAAATATAGCATGTTCTTGAAAATAAAGTTTTTCTTTTGCAACACAGCTAACCAGGTTTTAACAGCTCATTGACAGGATGACATCTGAAAATGTTTTCATAGAATGCTTCCTGGATAAAGTCATGAACAAGGGAAAACAATTAGGCAAGAAGGCCAAATATGAAGGAGGAAATACAAAAACACAGGAAGGATAAAGATGTCAAATTTCAGGATATTTGTTGAGATCTTGGGGAATTATTATGTTTTCCAGGATCTCCATAGGAGGAGATAATTCAGGGCAAACAACACTGGAGGAAAAGGAAGTTATATATTTGCCTCTGGACTGGCTTTAAAGCCTGGATGTCCATTTTTTGTCCATACCCAGCCTGAAGATGTCTGTATGTATGTACTTTATGCACAGTATCAGCACATCAAAAAGCCAGGAGGGAAGAAAATTGTGAAGAGAGATAGCGGATTCATGTACTTAGGACCATTGTTGCCTTTTGGAGCAAGGGAGTTGTGATGTACAGGATAGCTTCCTGTCCCAGTAGTTAGGCTTAGAGATTTCAAAAGCTTTAGTTGGGAACATTGAAGAAAACAGCTGCACACCTTGGCAACTGTCAGTACTATAGAAGTATTGGATTTGCAGTACCTTATAAATTGTAACATTTCAGATCAATGCACACTAGCGTTCTAGCATTCTATTTGATATCTAATCATAACAATTCCTTTCCCACGTTCTCCCATCTCCCTCCCAAATTCCTATACAATTTGCAAACAGTTTGATTTGTAGTCAAGTCTGTCTGCCTGCACCTGTACTCTTATCACAGTTTGTTACAACAATATTTCCTTGTTCCCACCACACAGTTTCCCAGCTGATCCCATCATCCCCTGACAACATAGCAAATCCCATCAAAGCAAGACAACTACCTAAACACATGGCAGCGAGAGCAAAGCCAAACTAGCATTCCACTTCCACAAACTTGTCTCCCCTCCTCCCACAAATAGGCAGCAGACATGGGTCAGTCTGGATGACCTCAAGGGTTGGTGAATGTTTGAACATCTGCTCGTTTTTCTTTCTCTGAGAAAAAAACACAGGGCCACCTTGGATAACTGGGTGACCTAATAAACCAATTCATTCTTTAAATATTACACTCCTTCAACAACTCCCTCTCTTTAGTGGACATAACATACAAATGATACCTTTACAGTCTCCCCACCCCATTTCCATAGCACAATTAATCTCTTAGTTGGACAGTTGGACAATCTATCCCTTAGTTGCTGCCATCTCCCACAAGTCAGTGTACCCTGTCCAGACTTCCCCAGTGTCCACTTCAGTGGCTGCTCCCATGAATTTCACAGCTGGAGCCATTGCCTGTCTCCTGTTGTCGGGGTGCCCCCACATTTTATTGCTTTTGTATGGCAGCTGCCTGTGGGAATGGTGATAGTAGAATGTTAGGTTATTCCTAGGTGTTGAACATTCCTTCCGGCTGGAATTTCAAAGGAACTGTTGGACAGATAGTCGTCATGGTGATTGGGGTCGTTTGTCCTTTTACAACTATCTCAGGGGAAACTGTCCTTTTAAGTGTAGAGTGTGGGAACCAGATCCCACTCTCGAGCTTCGACGTCTGTAAGACAGCATCCCTTGCTATGCTACAATAAATCTTCTATCAAGTTTATTGAATACGTGTGAGCGTGAATCTGTTCCTGACAGAAAGCTCGAGAGTCTCTTTCCTGAAATGTATCAAGTGACGGACCAGTCAATTACTGCAGAAGAGCATGCATCTGCAGAATCTGATGAAGCCGCAGAGACCGAAGTGCTCATGGATGCCAAGGGAAACTTACGCCTGACCGAGGCTCCGGAAACCCCCACCAGCGGCCAAACCTGGGTCTGGGGAGAGAAACCACGTATGTCGTTGAGACAACGCAGAAGGGCTGCTAGATGGGACACATCAGCAAAAGACCTTTCCCTTCTGGAGGAGATAAAACAAATGGAAATGGAACTGGAGAGAAAAGATGAGGAAATACTTGAACTCAAGACCATGCTACGCGAGATGCGCCTCCGTACTTCGCAGGCAGGGAGAACACCGGGACGAGAACCACGAGCTGCCGTCCCAACAGCAGGCACCCCTGGTCCACCCTGGCAACCAGCCAGGCAAGCGCCAGTGCCACCGTTACTCAGAAATGCTGGAGACCTGAAAGCGTCATTCAACGGAAAGGGGGAAAAGCTCTCTTTTTTTATGACCATGGCAAATAATTTCATGATTGATAATGGCCATCTTTTCCAGGATGATGCGGCCCGAATTCAATACCTCAGCCAAAGGATGAAAGGACTGGCAGCAGACTGGGTCGCGAACCTATATGACACCCGCGCCCCAGAAACTGAAAATCTGCAGCTCTTCATGAACCACCTGCGTGAACGTTTTGAAGACCCTCACCTACTGGAAAAACACAAATATCAACTAAAACGAATGAAACAAGGCAGGAACGATGTGGGAACATATTCTCGTGAATTCAGAAACCTGGCCACCAAAGTCCTGTGGAATGACGAAATCCTTATTGAGTTATACAAAGATGGCCTAAATCCCGATATACTACACGGGTGCTTACTTCAGGCCAACCCACAGACCCTGCTAGGATGGGTCAGGCTAGCTACTGAAGTGGAAGGAATAACCCAGACGGTGCAGCTGAACCGGCAACGACAAGACATGGCAAAACGACAACTTCGCTGTCCCATCATCCTCAATGTTGAGGAACGGAACAATCGCCTCCGTCTAGGAATGTGCTTCAACTGTGGCAAAACAGGTCACCTTGCTAATACTTGCCCTGAAAACCAAGCCCCGGCTGGGATTAAGGGAGCACGAGCAGACACCAAGAATAAGGAATCCACAAGTCAGTCAGCGGCTGTCAAACAACCACTTAGATGCGCTTCTAAGGCCCCGGCAGCTGCGACAGGAAACTTCGCTCCCGATGCTGAATCCACCACGTCGTCCTCATCTGAGACAGACGGGGATTCTGAACACAACAGCGATGACTGGCAGGCAGCGGGAACAGCCGTAAGTACTCCAAAAATTCCCCATTTCTACACCACAGTTACGCTTATTGGCAGAGATGGGACTATGCATGTACATAGTGCATTAATTGACTCTGGTTGCTCCAGAAGCTTGTTACACCCCAAACTGGCTAAGGATTTACAAATCCTTTATGAGCCCTTGGAACGCCCCATCAAAGTAACTCAAATGGATGGGACCTCAATGACTGGAGGAGTAATTGGCAAAATTACTAAGCCCATCTCATTTCAAATGGGAAAAAACAATTACAGCATGCGCTTTCTGGTTCCCAAGGCGGTGCAGTTCAAATTGGTCATGGGAATCGATTGGCTTCGTGAATATAACCCCAAATAAACTGGACTGCTGGCACTCTATCCTCTTCAGAATCAAACTTTCCCATTTCCCATGAAGATATGCAACATATTCCTTCACACTACCGGGACTTGCATGAGGCTTTCCACGAGAGGGAAGCTGACAAACTGCCCCCCCACCAGATTTCGACTGTAAACTGGAATTGGTTGATGGGGCCAAACTACCTAAACCAAAAATTTACCCCATGAGCCAACAAGAACGCCTTGCTCTCAAGAAGTTCCTCAATAAAAACTTGGCTCGTGGATTCATCAAGCCTTCTACAGCCCCCACGGCGAGTCCCATTTTCTTCCGAAAGAGGAAAGATCCAGCGCAGATCCGAGGCTGATAGTTAACTACTCTGCTATTAACCAAGTTATATCTTCCAATTGTTATCCCATCCCTCTGATACGGACTGTGTTGGACCACCTTGTTCAAGGAAAATATTTCACCAAACTTGATCTAAAGGAGGCTTTCCACAGGGTTAGGATGGACCCGGGCTCTGAGTGGCTTACCACCTTCGCAACACCGCTCGGTAACTTTAAATGGACGGTTCTTCCCTTTGGTTTACAATCTGGACCGTCTGTGTTTCAAATGTTTCTTAACACCATTTTTCATGACTTATTGTATCAGGGGGTTCTGATTTATTTGGATGACATTCTAATTTATGCAGATTCCATGGAATCTCATGTGTCATTGGTCCGTGAAGTGCTTAAACGACTGATAGACAATAATCTCGTGGTTAATCTCTCTAAATGTCAATTTGACACCCAAACTTTTGATTACTTGGGCTATAGGATTCAAGATTGTTCACTGAAAATGGACCCCTCAAAAATTGACTCCATTTTGAAATGGCCCATTCCCAAAACTTTGAAACAACTGCAGCAATTTCTTGGCTTTGCGAACTTCTACCGTAACTTTATCGAGGATTTTGCTGCAATAGCGCTTCCACTCACTAACCTTTTACGGAAACCTAAAGGCTCATCTGCAAGCAAAACACATAGACTTTGTTGGTCCCCTGATGTCAATCGGCGTTTGACCATTTGAAATCCAAATTTACCTCTGAGCCATTGCTTCTTTTCCCGGATAGCACCAAGAAATTCATTGTGCAAACTGATGCTTCGGATTTTGCCATGGCGACCGTTCTTTTACAACATGACACTGCGGGAGCGCTCAAGCCTTGTGCCTTCATTTCTAAGAAGTTTTCTACTCAACAATCTAATTGGCCTATTTGGGAGAAAGAAACCAAGGCTATTCATTTTGCGCTCTCCTCTTGGCGTCATTTGTTAGAAGGAGCCCGAATCCCCTTTGAAGTTTGGACTGATCATAGGAATTTGCAAGCCCTGCAGTCAGCTAAGAAACTTTCCCCTAAACAGGCGAGATGGGCTGAATTTTTCCAGAGATTCCAATTTAAAATTGTTTTTAAACCTGGCCGCAATAACCAGCTGGCGGACCCTCTCTCTCGGCTTCCCTGTTTTGCAGGACCCCCTGCTGCCTCCCCCCTCCAAAACCTTATTTCCTGTCTCCTCTCTGGTTTCTTAAGTCACTACTCGCGCTACAGCTAAAACAAGGCTTTCTGCCTCTTCCCTCTGTGACTCTGCTCTCCGCGATGCTATCATTCATTCAGCACACGGGGATTCTTGGCTTCCGGCGAACAAGGACAAAATAACATGGGTTGACAATCTCCCCTTCTATGGCACAAAGGTCTACGTTCCCCCTGCTGCCCGCGAGCATGTCCTTCATCGTCATCACGATTCCAAACCCGCTGGACATTTTGGGTTTTTGAAGACATTGCACGCGATTCGCCCCCTTTTTTGGTGGCCTGGATTAAACTCCTCTGTGCAGACTTATATTAAACAGTGTGCCACTTGCAACGTTGCTAAATCACCCACGTCTAAGCCTCAAGGGCTACTGCAACCTTTGCCTATCCCTTCTGGTCCTTGGGCGGTCGTTGCATGGGACTTTATCGTATCTCTCCCTCCTCACAAGGTTTTCATGTCATCTGGGTTATTACTGATCATTTTTCCAAACAATGTCATTTTGTGCCCCTAAAAAGGGTCCCTTGTGCTGAGAAATTGGCTGACCTGTTTGTTACTCATGTATGGAAACTTCACGGATTGCCTTCTGTAATCATTTCGGACAGGGATCCTGTTTTTACTTCCAAGTTTTGGTCGTGTCTACTGAAAACACTGGGCGTCACTCAAAAACTCAGCAGTGCTTATCACCCCCAGACGGATAGCCAATCTGAGCGTGTTAACAAATCCCTTGAGCAGTTTCTTAGATGTTTTGTTTCTGAGAACCAATCTAATTGGGCCTCGCTCCTCCCTTTTGCTGAATTTGCTATTAACCATGCAGTTCATTCCTCCACTGGGCAGTCCCCCTTTGAGATTGTTTACGGTTTTCTTCCTCCCCTTCCCCCCCCTTCTCTGCGCCTCCCTCTGTGTCGGCTTGGGTCTCTAAATTTTCTGACATTTCGCAATCCGTCTCGCGTGCTCTCTCCCTCGCCAAGGCTTCCCACAAACGCTTCGCTGAGCGTAAACGGCAGCCTAATCCTGGTGATATAAACCTGGTGATTTGGTCTTCCTTTCTTCTAAGAATATTTCCTCACCCTCCCCATCTAAGAAACTTTCCCCTCGCTTTCTTGGTCCTTTTCCTGTGAAACGGGCTATTAATGATGTCTCTTTTGAACTGGATCTCCCTTCTTCCCTTAAAGCTATTCATCCTGTTTTTCATTCCAGTTTGCTGAAGAGGGCCCCTTCGCTGACTTCTTCACCGGCTGATGTTCCTCAACGCCCCGATTGATTTTTCTGCTGCATTTATTTTGCTATTTAGTCTTCCTGTATTTCTACCGTTCTGTGGTATTTTCTATGTATCATATATATATGTCTGTCTGTATTTTTTTTCCTGAAGGGGGGCAGGATTTCGGGTTGCCCCCACATTTTATTGCTTTTGTATGGCAGCTGCCTGTGGGAATGGTGATAGTAGAATGTTAGGTTATTCCTAGGTGTTGAACATTCCTTCCGGCTGGAATTTCAAAGGAACTGTTGGACAGATAGTCGTCATGGTGATTGGGGTCGTTTGTCCTTTTACAACTATCTCAGGGGAAACTGTCCTTTTAAGTGTAGAGTGTGGGAACCAGATCCCACTCTCGAGCTTTGACGTCTGTAAGACAGCATCCCTTGCTATGTTACAATAAATCTTCTATCAAGTTTATTGAATACGTGGTCGGAGCAGCTGGAGTCACAATTTGCCCATGTGTGCTCTTGATATGTCACCAAAAAGAAACACATTTTCCCAGCCTTCCACTGCACGTGGAGGTCGTAGAAGCATAGCCAATTCAATCCCAGTACAATTGAGTATTTAGCTGTGGGTGCAAGCACAAATTGTACAGTGTCTCAGTAGTCCCCCACTCTCAAATAGACTACAAGGGTTTGTTCTCTTACCAGGCCACCTTTAATTTGCCTTACATCCATCTGGACAAAATTAACAAGAATGTCCAATTATTTTGGTTTCAACGCAGCACAGTGGTGGGGTTCTTTAAGCAATGAATGCAGTCACCACATCTTCAATGTGCCTCCATGATGCTGCCTGCCCATCCGTGCTCAGAACAGGCAGTACTTGTTTCTTGGAGGCTCCTTCCCACTGTCTGCTGTCACGGTGGAACTCTCCTCTTCTGCTGGGTTGTCATGCTGTTCCTCTACAGTCAACACTGGGGTCAGTGCCTTCCCAGGAGCCTTGCTCTTGCTCTCCTTCTCTTTCAGATCACATCAGCTGGTCTCCTTCCACTTTTCCAACCTTCCTCATTTTCCATCTTGGCTGCATTGTAAGCACAGCCCCAGGCACGTCTGATGTCTTTGCTCTGTGGGTGACAGCCTTCTTCCCTGCCTGTATTGTTACAAAGCATCAATTAGTTAATTGCTTTATTGCCTAATGCTACAATGTATCAGGTGAGATCAGAGTCAGGCAAAAATGAAAATGTAGATGCTTGTGTTTTGATAACCTGGTGTCTTTAAAATAAGAGGCAGGAAATATGTGCTCAGGTCAATGATGGTGAGAAGTGGGAACCAAACATGGGTCTGGGAACTATCTGAGAAGTGGTGTGATGCTGGATTTATCATCCTCTCCAAAATCACAGCTTTGCATGCCTAAAATTTTGGAATCATATCTGTAAAGGTGTAGCTCCATGTCTGCTTTAATCTCAGCAACTTCAGAAGAAGTATGCTGTGTTGCCTGCATTTTCTACAAATAAAAATTACTGTCTACCTGAGAGTAAAGTATGTGGAATGTGGCTTATCCAGTGCATGACAGAGGTGGACCTTGGCAGAAAGCCATTGGGGCATAAAGGGGGAGCCCGCCCAAAGTTTGAGGGGCTCGAGGACTGGATGACTGAGACAGGGACACTGTTGTTGGCCAGAGGAACCCACTGTGTCAGCAGAGGATCAATAAATAAGCATATGTGCCACAGAGAGCACCTTGAACAGCATGGCACTCCAGACCCCCACCTGGGTGGCAGGAACCATTTGGTACCCAGCTGGATAACCCATGACACCACACTGGGTGAATCTCAGAAAGGGATGTCCAGATTAGGAAACCATTGGTAAGCTATCCAATTTGTGTTGCTGCCTACTGCAAACTATCCAGTAGTACTGAGATTGAGCTAGCTTAAATTCCATGACCTCCATATCACGTGGAGTAATAGAACAGTGTGCTTCCCCATGAAACAATTGTTATCCTGATTTCTGGGGGTCCTGTGAGGGACACCTAAGTGCGCTCAAAATATTACAAGTTAGGAATTAGCAAAGAGCACAAGCTAGCACTACAAGAGGCAGGGCAATGTAGCGAGATCTTTTATCCAATGTCTATGGGGTCAGGCCGAGTCAAGGAGCAAACAGAAGTAAATAGTAATTGTTGTTTTTATTGATACACAGCCAAAAAAGTGTATGTAACACACTCACACAGAGAACTATTGAAATAAAGGTTGGAGTTGGATAGAGGGATTTTAAGAGGAGGTTTTGTATGGGTAATACTACACCTGTCCTGAAGCCTGGGTAGTCTGAAGAAGAAGTTCGTGGAAGTGGAGTTTCTCAGCACGTGGAGCTGAGAGGAAGGCTCACCAAACGAAGCAGCAGCAAGGCGGGATGGAAGACAAGAGCGATCCGAGGAAGCGCTCAAAGTAGGGGGTCTTATAGGGGAAAATGTGCCTGTCGGCTAGTCCATTCCAGGGGATAACAATGTGTTTTGGGCTGGAGACAAAGCCTCCAAAAGGTCAGTATTTTACATGATTGAGTTAAGACCAAATTATCAATAGAGTAGGCAGTATGCAAACGCAAAGTGCTTGACAGTTGAGTATTCGGCTCATCAAGCTGCCTGCTCGGGGCAGGGAGTCCTTTGTAAGTAGTGTGCATACATAATGTGGTACTTGCCTTGATGTCTCCTAAAGTGGCAGTCTGGCTATTTCTGGCCTGCCTGTATTATTTTGGAATGTTTCAGCGATTCGCGGCCGTGCCCGTATGCATGTTTGTCCGGGGGCCTCGCAAGCAAGTGGAGAGGAAGGGGTAAAGAAGGCCAAATTATTGATATCAAATGATATCTAATATCTCACAGGTCAGGGCTAGAAACTACGGTAACGTGATGTTGAGAACTTAAGTGGGACACATGCTGGCAGACTAAAAAACTGCAGCCCAGATACAAAAATGCAGTGGGCCAAATAAAAGTGTACATGGAGGATTGACAGGTGGAGTAAGGATGGAACTACCTGTAGAGTATGTAGACTTGCAGGAGGTGGGGTCTGAAAAGAATGTGATGTCCTGATAGGAGTTGCTGCCACCTTTAAACTATGCAAAGCTCATTCAGCAACTTTGAAGATCACTGGAATCCATCTAGAAAACTGCCTGCCATTGAACTTTTATTCATTTCCATTGAAACCCAGTTTCTAGAAGTGTGAGGTGGATCTGACAATCTATAGAGAAGAGTTTCCTCTAGAATTTCACCTATATAAAACAACCTACTTTCCATTTTCCTCATCATTTGATTGTTTAGGAATTACCATAGTGTCTATGTTATTCACAGTATGACTGCTGTTAAGATAGGTTGATTATATGCATGTAGGTGTTAAGATTATAATCATGTAGATAATCATCCACATAAAATTCATGGATATGATTTGCATTCATCCTTTATACAATGTGTGAAACCATGAGGTGAGAAACTGCTATAGTCCATGAATTCATATGACTGTTGCTATAAAAAGAGCATAACTTGCAAATAGCTTCTTTGAAACACTGACTAGTGAACTCTATAGCATGGGAATAGATTGCATTAAGTGTAGGACACACCTGCAGGTCAGATCACACATGGATGCATATCACTTGCTGACTTAATTCCTTGTGGGTTGCAGTTAAATCCATAAACTGATTCTCTTCTTTGAAAAGCACTCTGTTGAAGATGCTGTGAGCTTTTTACTTTGGTGCCTCAATCACACAATGAATTCACCACTTGTACTCATCAAATGACAGCTATGCATGTATGAACCAATCCTTTGTGGACAGAGTGAAGGGGAGAAAGAAGACCCTGGAACCTTTACCCTTCAGACTATGTCCATGTGGAAACTATCTGGGATTACTAGGCCCTGCATATATTCAGAAATGCTCACCAATAGTTATAAAAATGTGGAAAGGGTTAAAGCCAACTCCATATTTGGGAAAGAAGCTAACAATCCTCAATCTGATTTTGTTACCAGATATGCTGAAAAAAAATATTGTAGTGGCAAGGAAATGATGAAGACCTTCAGGTTGTTCCAAAACAGAAAGCTTTATTTTCCAAACCATTTATTTACTGCGCAGGGCAAGCAGCGGATATATAATGTCCAAAACTGCCGGCCCGATTGATTAAAACACTAGTTTTTATACCTTTGGTCAACAGCGTCAGCAATCAATCACATTTCTAGTCTACGTCAGCCATTACATTTGGAGCTTAATACCACCCCCAAAACAAGGGAACAAAGACCCCAGTCACCAGACAATACAAAGCAGAGGCAGAGACAGTATGCCTGACTCCCTTTTTACTTCCCAGGCACCTAAGCATAGTGTTACAAGGCCAATCATACTTTCAAACCGAGATAAGGCAGGGACATCTGCTGTCCAATTCACTTATTTTTCTACTCAAGCTGTACTTGTCTGAATTTAACTCCTTCATTCCCCCCTTCATGCCAAATTCAATTCCTTGCAATTTGAAGCATGCGCTATTTCCCTATTGCCTTTATAACACAAAGGATACATAGCAGCAAAAGTTACATAGCAGCAGTAGGATTCCTCCAGCAGTCAGGTATACAAAACCTGTGAACAGGGCTTTCAGACCCACGGTTTTAGGGGAAAGATTTATTGTGCACAATTCCATCCTCCCTAACACTGTCTCACAGAGTACCATTGTATTCCTTTCAAACACAGAGAGATTTCAATCAAAGCATATACTGCAGCCTTTCCCTCTATTACTCTAATCATTACAGATTGAAAACTATTTAACATGCAGAGTACAGAAAAGCAGATTTAGTAAGGCCATTATTTATGCACAAAGCAATTCTACAAACAGTGTCTTTTACCCATACTTACTTAGGGAACCAGATAATCATGTCCACATGCCTGCAGAGTACAAGAATGACTTTCTAACATTGAATACTGCTAAATGTATTTTCCCTCTTCACAATCAAATTCATTTACACAATAGTAAGACAGTTCAACCAATTTCATGCTGGGCTACCTTCATTGGTTGGTGCCCTGGGTGAAAGGTGATACCCTCAGTGGCCACACCAATTCATCCCAGAAGACAAACCATATACCCATTTACCATTGTAAAAGCTGGTTTCTTTCTAGAACTCATTTATGGAGGACCAGGCCCCCCTTTTCCCATATAACCTCAATAAAACCATTGCTATAACTAAAGGAAAAGTCAACATTGGGATGCTTTCCTTGGCAGGCCTGTAGAGATTCAGAGATTTCAAACTTTACATAACAATTGGGATAGTCTCCTAAGCTTAGCCCATGAGAACATACTCAGCCATTACTGACCTTCAGGGTGTTCAAGATCTGATTGACCAGTTGGTGAAACCAATTCACTTCCCAGCCTCTCCTGCCCAGCATTCTCATCATCACCATCATTACCAACAATTACCATATACACATATCTTCCAACCCCACAGAACATCCGTCTGTGGTGATAAAACAGGCAGGCCAGGCTTCCTGCCCCTCCTATGCCTGCCACAACCCATAATATTGTCTCCAACATTCAGGGATCTGGCCGTGTGTAGAGCAGTGTGTACGTCCCAGGTCACACCTGCAACAGGGCCTAGTCCCCGCCTTCTTCCTCTCCAGTTGCTAAGTCTGACCGTACGTAGAGCCTGACAGCTTCCAGGTGTGTGTCAGGCAATAAGGTCTAGCTTAGATTTCTTCATTCACCAGTTGCGGATCTGACTGTGCTTAGAGTGACCAATTTCTCCTGGTCTGGCCACAGCAGAGTCTAGTCCGAATTTTCTCCCCCCCCTTTTTCAGTCAGCGTCCTTCAGCTGCAGTTCCACTTCCAGCCTGGAGGGGCGCACAATCGCCTCTCAGAAGTGCCCCCTTATTTTCTCCCTTCCAGCTCAGAGGTGCACCATCACCTCTCCTCCCAGCTTACTCGTAGGGGTGCTCTGTCACCTCCTCCATCCAGCTGAGGCTGCGCTTAGGGAGCCATTCCAATCTCCACCTTATCGGGGACTGGTGAGGGGGCACTCCTTTGCTGCTTGGACTGCCAACTTTCCTTTTCCAGAATGTCACAACTCCAAGCCCTTGCCCTTCTCTGTCTGTGGGATGAGGAACAAAATTTTTCCTCTTAACTGCTGGCCACTGACAGTATTCTACTTCCATTAGTCCCTGCATCTGTCAGTTGGACCATCTTTTCTGCTTTCCTCTTCCACACACGTCCACATCCTTCTCTGATCCTCTTCAGGCTCTCTTGCCTATATCTCTCCTGCCCCCACTGGGCACATTGGCTCTCAGAGACCCTCATCCTCTTCTGGGGTCTCTTATCTCTTCTGACCTCTGCTTCATCATTCGTTAATCTTCTTTCTTTCTCCGCTTGACAGCCAGTCATAAATCTTGCTTCATAGAGCCTTACAATCGCAGGCCCTCTAAACCTTCCTTAATTGTTCTGTGAAATCCTGTATCCTGAAGCCTTTTCAAAGACTTCCTGAAGAGATTCCTCTGCTGCATCATATGAGAGGTTGCTAACAATAGGAGTCCCTTCAGATTCCTGGAGCCTCCTCCAAACACTCAGATAGCCTTGGGTTTTTACAACAGCCCACAGCTCCCAGTATTTCCAGGCGGTCTCCCATCCAAGTACTAACCAGGCCCGACCCTGCTTAGCTTCCGAGATCAGACGAGATCGGGCGTGTTCAGGGTGGTATGGCCGTAGGCAGCTAAGCCTTCCTTTTTCAGCTCCCTTCGGTTTCATGCAGCTTTTTCCTACTATGTTAGATGGCACCTCCTACTGGCCACCGTTCTGCAGCATCCCCTCCCTCTCCTCTCAGGTAGGAAAGGGCAGCCAGGGATTGTGGTTTCCTGTAATTCTCCACTCACAACTTTAAACCGCAGAGTCTGACACTGGGAAGAATTCCTAGTGTATTCAGATCCCATCAGGGGTCCATCAAAGACACTCTCCCCCTTGTCCATGCCTGTGGGGAGTTCTCCTGGATGATCCGCTCTACCTGCTAAATAATTTGGCTCCTTTCTTCAGTAGTGATTGGCAATCTTGCCAGTTAGGCATGCGCATTGCCATGATGCTAGAACACAGTTCTACTATCTTTCAATTCAACAGATCAGACGTGGTGAAGGGCACATATGCATAAGCCTAACAGGTATGTAGGGAGGTGTTGTAGATTTGGCATCATCTGAGTTAGCTGCCTCAATAGAAGGCAACTGCATTCCTAGCCCGAATGTCCACAGGCCAATCTCCCTATTAAAGGGAGGTTACAATTTCCCTAAGTTGTTGAGTAGCTTCTTTAATAAAAATCATGACACCATGGCTTCTGGTTCTGCTGCTTAGAATCCTCAGGCAGCCTCTCTGGTGGGGTCTGCCGCTACTCCCATCCTCCCCCTCCTTCTCATTGCAAGCTGGGGGTGGGGAAGAACTGCTGCAGCCATTTCTACTTTTTTCTCTTCCATGCAAAAGCAGGCGGGTCTTTCATGCAAACGCTGATTCTTTTGCTCTTCCCCCCCCCCTGTCTGTCTCCTCAGGGGAGAGGCAGTTTCCTGTTGGTGTGTGTAATTCCCCCGGGGGGGGCACCCAATATTTTACTTCTCTTGTTACTACAATTCCCATGTGCCCCAAAGTTCGTATGCTAAATGCTTTTTTTTTAAACTTATTGTCAAATAGAGATTTGCAGCCCCTTTTTTTTTCTTTTAACTAAGTTGTTGACCTAATAATGCCAGAATTGCAAATTCACGCTCCTCATTCCCTCCGTCTCAAGAGGGGGAGGGTTGCATTCAGCCCGATGGCCACAAGGAGTGAGAGAAAAAAGCCATGTCTTTTGGAGAAGCAGCCTTCCCTGTGCTAAAGCTGCATTGTAATCTTGTTTTCTCTCTTTGATGTAGAAATGTATCAAAAAGGTAGACACAACTGCTGCCACACTAGAAAGAATAGTTCATTGTTCATTGTAAGGGAAAAACGAAACTAAAGCCTCTTGTATGACATGTTTGTCTATACGGGCTCTCAAGGTGGGGTTTTTGCTTTGTTTTTGTTGTTTTTCCCTTCTTCTCCAGATGCAGCTTTTCTCTGTGCTTAGAGAAAACATTGGGACTCTGTATTGTTTAGAAATGTTGCAAAAAGTACTGGAGGAGAAGTTTCCAAAGTTCTCTCTTTTTTTTTTTTTTCCTATTCTTTTCCTTCTATGTGAGCCCAAGGGAGGGGAGGAGATTCTTGATGGCTGAAGAGTTTAAAACATGAAACAGGCAGCTGTCACCAGAGTCTTCAGCAATGTTTTCCAAAACTTTGCCATCCTGTATTCATTTACCTGAAAGCCTGCTTTTTTGTTATTATTTTTCCTCTACCTCTGAGAAATCAGACCCTGCTTCTATGACATCCTCACTCAGCCTGCCAGGCTGAAAATGAGTTATTGAAACTACTTCATAGCTTTCCCTATGTACACACTGACAGAATTCTTAAGCATTTGGCTAAGAAACTTCCATTCTCCAAAAACCAGCAACTATGGAGTTAACATTTGGAGGAGGAAGGAGGGGTCGCGGGGGGGGATAGTACTGCTTCCAGCAACACAGGAGAGATAGAGAGAGGGAGGGGCAAGCAAAGAGATGCCGCTTTTGCTTACACACACACAAGCCTTTGGGGGAAAAAATTTCTTTCATCAAATCAGTGTTTTTCTGCCACTTCTAAGAATCTGCTTAAAAGTGCATCTCTTTCTCAGCCCTTTTCACTCACCCCCCTTTCCTGCTCTGAAACTGAGCTAAACAGTTTGAGCTGAACAACCAGGTAGAATGAACAATTGAGGTAGGAAACCTTAAGTTCCTATGCCAACTGCTTTTTCAAAAAAGCTTGTTGTCAGATAGCCTTCTTCTCTTTCTTCTTGGAAGTCCCTCGAATTGTGAATTACCAGCCCATTAAATAAACAGACTTGTTCCTTGCCTTTTGCAGAGTGATTTTCTTCCCAGTTGATTGAATCACTGAACTGTGCGTTTGGAGAAAACAACAAATCCCTATTGTTTCCTCACTACTTCTATTAACACCTACGGTTTGCTTCATCATTTCCATACTGACTTAATTTCTGCTTTTTCCAAGCCCCTGGCCAGATAACTTCCATCCCTGCAGGCAACTTCATGGTTAACTCAGAGCCAGGAGAGGGAGGGGCTCTGGGCAATGGCACCCAGCAGAGGGAAAACAGAGCGCTTTCTCCTGTCCTGGGATTTTCCTACAGCACAAATAGCACACAGCAATGGTAACGTTTCCACTGAATCCTTTCTTAAGATTCTTCAGCATATTGTCCAGAGGGATTGCCAACTCACCCCCCTCCCATATCCTCCCGCTGTTTAGACAAAACACAGAAGGGGGAGGGGATTTGACGCGCAGGTAAAGGGGGTCCTGTGCGCCCACACAAGAGGATTTTACAACAGACTTTCTGTGTCGACCTGGTCACCCAGACGGAGTCAATGGCATGAGCCAGGAAATGCGACACCAAGCATAAATCTGACTCTGGTCAGACCAGTCACACCACACTCACACCAACAAACGGCCTCCCACCACCGTTTACCAGACTCGAAGAGACGTCTCTTTACCAAAGTCTTCGCGGCTTCACTCACGGCCCCACTAGCCATGAGTTACTAGGGCGAGACTTAGAGAGGTGATCAAGCTCTCTCTTTTCCCCTTTAAAACGCAAGGGAGTCAACTTCACCAATTAGCCGTGGGAGGCCTTATGCTTTCTGCATGACCAGAGTCCGTTGACTGGAAAACGCTGCTGCCAGGGAAACCACCCCGCTCAAGGCCAAACCTCTTCGACCAAAGCAGTCGAGGGCGCCCTGGGTTTCGCCAAGAGGGGGGCAGCGACCCTAGCACTCAAGCGTCTGTCAAGGGGGCTCCAAAGCCCCTTCTCTCAATTTCCCGGCCAACGCACCAAAAATGTAGTGGCAAGGAAATGATGAAGACCTTCAGGTTGTTCCAAAACAGAAAGCTTTATTTTCCAAACCATTTATTTACTGCGCAGGGCAAGCAGCGGATATATAATGTCCAAAACTGCCGGCCCCGATTGATTAAAACACTTAGTTTTTATACCTTTGGTCAACAGCGTCAGCAATCAATCACATTTCTAGTCTACGTCAGCCATTACATTTGGAGCTTAATACCACCCCCAAAACAAGGGAACAAAGACCCCAGTCACCAGACAATACAAAGCAGAGGCAGAGACAGTATGCCTGACTCCCTTTTTACTTCCCAGGCACCTAAGCATAGTGTTACAAGGCCAATCATACTTTCAAACCGAGATAAGGCAGGGACATCTGCTGTCCAATTCACTTATTTTTCTACTCAAGCTGTACTTGTCTGAATTTAACTCCTTCAATATGGCCATGAGAATATAATGTCATTCCTTGTATGGTGCCACCACAAAATATTGGACTTTAGTGGATGTCTGTTCTAAGGCAAAAGCTGTTTTATTTGAAGTGCTTCACTCATTTAGTATGTTTATGACACATATTCCACTGTCCGGCAGTGAAATGTGCTGCCTTGGAGTGTGGTGGAGTCTCCTTCTTTGGAAGTTTTTAAGCAGAGGCTGGATGGCCATCTGTTGGGAGTGCTTTGATGTGGGTTCCTGCATGGCAGGGAGTTGGATTGGATGGCCCCTGTGGTCTCTTCCAACTCTATGATTCTATGATTCTATACACCTGAAGATTCCCTGAAAAATTCAAACAGTGAGGGACTGCTGGAGATCTCAGGTCACAAGTATGCTCTGGGTGGGATGAGGGTGGTGGGGGTCAATTTTAAATAGATTTGAGAGGAGACGCAATGGCACAAAAAGATTTTTTTTACTGTACTTTTTCAATATAATTGCAAAAAAATGTCTTTATTAGTTTGGTATAGATTTCGTAATGTGCAAAAAGGGCTGAAACCTATATTATTGATTTTTTTAAAAAGCCAAGTAACATAGCAGAGTGTGGCCACAAGACTTTCTGGGAAAAAAGTGAGGAGGAAATATGGGCCAATCAAAATATCTTATAGAATAAGGTATAGCTAATAGAGTTGGTTACATTTATTAATTTTATGATACTGGTTATATCATATTTTAACCCAGTAAAATAGGGAGATGGTGAAGAACTTTTTGTGCCCATCCATACTCTTGTGAACCCCCCAGCCCTCAAAGTCCTGGATCTCTCCCATTATGAAAAGTGGTAAGTGAGTAAAGTATCATTTTTACAAGCCACCAGAGCTGGCCAAACCTTAAAAGCATTCTCCCAACTCTCAGACCGAAACAAAACAACCTGCTGAAAATAGCTGAAGATGGAAAATAGAAGTTACTTCAGATTTCTTTCATCTGGTTTGCAGAGTAGATTCAGTTCCCACATGGTGATGAAAATTGGCTCCTGTACCCTTCGTAGTTGTCCAGACCCATTAGGCCATCATGATCTTTAGAAGAGATCCTGATGTGTATGAGGCAATCTGCATATTTCCAAATGGGAGCTTATCACATGACACTGCTATACCACAATTACATTGTGTCAGCCCCATCTTTGAATGGAGCTTATTGCATGACATCGTGGCTCACCTAGTACTGCTGTTGGATCATTTGATAACTCATTCTTTCCACACAGGAAAGAATCCATTAATGCCTCCTACCTAGCTATGGTTTAGTGACCACTTCATTTGGACATTGGGATCATAGTGGACACAGTATGGGTGTGGTTTCATTGCTTGAGCAATACCTCCCTGCTTCCCTAGCAGGGAAACCCAGACTATTGCTGGTGGTTGGACTAGGAGGACACTGGGGCCCTTTTCGCATGCTGTTTCTAAAGCGAAAGGGCCCCTTGAGCATCACGTAAATGGGAGGAGCGGTCCATACGACGCACTCCCATTTACGCGAAGCTCAAGAGCCTAAAGTGGACCATGCACTTTTTCATTTTCGGTTTCAAGCCGAAAATGGTGCACAGTTGCGCAATGCTCCCGGTCCCCCCGCACTTATCTGCCCTGCGGTGCTTTGGGAGCCGGGCCAGTTGTGCTTCTTGCCTCAGTGCGGCAAGCAAGCTGCAGTAAGGAAGGAGAAACGAAGTGAGCACCTAGTGCAAGAGGCTGCTTGCACGAACGCCGCCCCCCACCTCCGCGAAAAGGTAAGATGTGGAAAGGGCATGGGATTCTCAAGAGTTCCCAAGAGAAGAACTATTCGCTGTTCTCTGGAATTTCTTTTTACATTATTTAAATTATATGTTTTTAAATAAGAGCAATAGCATAATACTAATGTTATCCCATTAAGGACTAAGGCCCAGAGAAACCAGCAAAAGTTTAAAGAGTAAACATACAAAAATTTAAAGTGTAATATACAAAAGCAGAGGAATGTCTTGGTTTGAAAAAATAGTGACTGTTGTGTTTTTTCCTCTGCCTGATGTGTACAAGGAAGGTAGCTTTTTTCCCCTCATAATACAATTATGCAATTATGGCTTCCTGAGATTTGTTGCTTAGTGAGGCACAAGAGCTGCTCTCTGGTTGAGAATTCTAAATACTTCTTCCTAAACTGCTAAATTAGGGAGAATTCTGTAAGATGGAACAATGGCAGCGAAAGTAATATCAAAGTACTGTAACTGTGTAGTATGAAAGAGTCCTAACAATGTATTATTGCATTTTTAGTGGATTGTTTTGCAGTGTTTGTAAACTGCTTTGGAATTTGCATAAATTGCAAGTGCTAGAGAAATATTTTCAAATAAATACTATGTTTCAATAAAAGACCAAGAGTTCTTTGGAATTATTGTGGTGTTCCACACCTGCTTGCCCATTTGCGTGGTCAGGGAAGCAGTTGCTGACTAATGTCAATTCTAACAGTCCATTTGGAATATGAAGAGTAATGCAGTTGACTTTTTCCTCAGCTCTTTTAGATGATGTATAAGTATCTTTGAACTAGTGCGGTGTAGTGGTTTGATTGGTGGACTGTGTCAGGTTGGCTTTGCTTTCCCTGCCATGTCATTCTAATGTCACTCTTTTTTTTTTAAAAAAATTATTAAACAGAAAAAACAAGCAAACAACAACACTACATATTGATACACAAAACTACAAAATACATAATAGTACATAATAATAAAATGCAAATAAAAATAGATAAGACAACTCTAACCATCTAACAGAACTATAACCAGTAAGAAAAACTACAAATAACCAAAAATTGGTTCCCATCTTTGTTAGAAAAAGCTCATTGCAATCACCTAAATATTAATCTTAAATAGCAAAAATTTATATTTGTTGCTACACATTCTTATAATTATAGATCTAAACCTACAACATTAATTAGTTAATAGTCATCAATCATAAGAGAGTTAAAATCACTTGTCAAATAGTTCTATATTCTATATTTGTTTAAAGTAAGATAAATAATTCTTAAGTTATAAGTAATAAAATCAGTTATAATCAAATATAATCACCTATCATCTAATTCTATATTCAATATTAGTTAGAGGTAATTATTTAAATCAATTAGTAATCTTATAGAAAAAAATAATCCTTCAGATCACCAAAGAGTAATAACAATCTTCAAGAATTAGTAATAATCCTCTATATAGGTAATAGTCTTTATCTGTAACAAATTACTTTTTTTAGTTTGAATTTTATAATTCTCATTGTAGCAAAATAAGTTCAGAATTAAAATTTAAAGTTTAAAAGCTATTGTCATCAGTTCACCTTCATTCTTTTTAAAATAATCTATCAGACATCTCCCTTCAGACATTATTGTCCATTGCAATTATTACCATCAGTCATCTAATGTTGGTAAATCATCTTTTTCCAGTACTTTGCATATACATCCTAATTCCATTCTAATGACATATAATGTTTTGAAGTTTGCTTTCATAGAATGCCCTGTAATTCACCATGCACTCTTATAACATGTTATTTGCTACTTGATGCCATGCAATGATTGTAGTGCTTTGCTGCTTGATGTCATGTAATACTTAAAACAAAGGGACAGGAAGAGGATGATGGAAACCGAATAAGAAAACAGTGTTTTGGGAATGAAGGTATGTTATTCTAATGAACCTTGATAAGAGGGAGAACAAAGGCAAATACAAGGTCAAGACACTGAGAGGAGGGAAGTAAGGCTGGGAAAGGAGTTGTTTTAATTAGCCGGCAAATAAGGGCCGTGTGTGTGTAAATTTGTAATGTTACTTCTTCTAAGACATTGCAAATTCAATAGGGATTTTAGTCTTGGTAATTGCCAGAACGTGCTGCCGTCACTCTGAGGTTCCTGAAGAAAGGTTTTGCAAACTTCTCAGCTGAATCTCTGGCACTGGAGTTATCCTATACATAACAGACTATGACCCCGGAGATCAGGGCTCGATTCCTCACTCAGCCATGAAACACATTAGATGACCTTGGGCATATCACACACTCTCAGCTCACAGAAAACCATGTGATTAGATCACCTTAGGGTCACCATAAATTGGAAATGACTTGAATGCACACAACAACGTCTTTAATTTGTCTCAGAAATTAGAAAAGTAAGAAATTGGAAAAGCTTATAAGCCTTTTATCAACACATAGTACTAATCAAAATTGTAGTAATCACATCTGTTTAATTAACTTGTTCTGTATAGGGATGAAGCTGATACAACTGGAAATGTTGATGAAATGATGAAATCCACTAGAATACAAAGTTCAAGAAAAGTGTTTTGCTCAATGATGAAAAGGTATGACTCATTTAAGATATAAAAAGTCTTTTCTGTAAAAATATTAAAAGCTGGTGGCTGTGATTCAGGGATTCAGGGATTCTGTGACTGATATTCAGATTCTTCAACAACACTTCCTACAAAGGAAAATGTGTTGTAAGACAGTTTAGGAATTCTGCTGGATGACAGGTGAGATAATAAATGAATGAATGAATGAATGAATGAATGAATGAAGTAATGCACAGTTAGTTCTGGAACTGATAGAAAGTTTTTACTACATCTTTGATCCCATTTGCTTTCTTTCTATCAGCACAGAATGTGGCAAAGGAAATTCCTTTTTAAAAGCTGTACTTCAATATATATTCCTGTAATTAATTTGAGAGAAAGATAGAACAAGGTTTTCAGATATCTAAAATGCAGGCATTTTAAGAAATTTCTCAGTGTTTCTTGTGTATTCTTTCTGCTGCATGTCCCAAGACAAGAGCAAGAGTGCCTTTCACCTGTTCCTCTTGAGGTTCTGAACAGCTGCTCTACAAGGAGTGTGGAAGTGTACAGAATTACAGAAGTCTTGCACTGTAGGGACAGAAAAAGGCCAAAGGTGAAATATTTTGTCTGAGAGGGTAATAAATGGAAATGGGAACACAAAAGGATTTGCAGTGTTTAAAGCTGTATCCTGGAGATGCTCAAAAACAACAAACATAATGGTAACACAAGCATATGATAAAAACTTGTTTTTGTAGAATGGGATAACTCCTTTATGCTAGATCTTAAGGTTAGATTGATCTTCAGAGATCCAGTAGTGACATGAAGTGCTTGTTTGCAATAGAAGCCTTCATGTCCTAAAAATGCTAGCAAACCAAGATTGAGAAATTGTCTTACACTTTGGCTAGTTTGCATACATTACATCTGCCATTCAAAAAAAAAAAAATGCAGCGATAGCAGTGTTGACTGTTAAACAAAATTCATAATCCAAAATCTCCTTTGGTAGTGCCCTTGTTAGACCAACCAGAAAGTGCAAAATGTGATAGCATTTGAAGCTCAGTGACATTTTCATCAGGCAAAGATGATATTAAAAACATGAAGGGGAACAAAAGTGATGTTGTTGGATTCACAAATCTGCAGGCTTGTACCTTGTTTGTAATATCACAGAGTTCGTGTAGGCAAAAGGCCTCCTTCCCTAAATAAAGGCAAAGAGACAAAAGACACAAAGGTGGTAAAAATAGGGCTAAAAACTCATTCTCCTCTCTGACTTTAAAGTCTCTTCCTTTGAGATTTGTTCTTACCCTCTCTAGTATGAGGACAAAAACACCTATATTGGCAGAGTTTAGCGATCTTTTCAGGAAGATCCTATGCTGTCAGCTCTGGAGGTAAATTAAGGTATGATAGGAAAAAGTGTCAACACTGCTACTCTGCCTTTTTTTTTTTTGATCCGTAGATACCTAACTCAGAAATAATCAGAGAAATCCTAACATGAAAATAGCACGCTTTTTGCCATTTTATAGAGGCTCTTGATTTTCAAGAACAAGATAAAGAAATATAAAATGCCATTTCATGCTTGTCTTTCATACCTATATTTATCTTCAGACTTGCTAGCATAGGATCTTTCTGGATTATATTTTCCCCATGATCTTTTGCTTTGATAGCTAGTGTAATTGTGTGTGTGTGTGCGTGTGTGTGTGCGCGCGCACGCACGCGCCTTCTGGCTAGCTTAGGAAAGGGGTCACCAATGTGTAATTTGAATTTGGGAACCCCTTCCATATACCTGTCATGCCCATGAGCTGGCTGCCCATAGACTGAGTGAGGTGGCTGTCTCAGACAGTAAAGGTTGCCTCTTCCCTTCTCTCTACCCGCTTTGCCTCTCTCCCTTGTCCTTACACAGCATTTTGTCTCATGCTGGTAATAGTGCTGCTCTGTCCTTTCTGATGTTGCCAAGTTATAGCATGTAGAATTCTGTTTATAGAAGTGCTGCTGTATTGGAAGAGTTTCCCTTTGCTTCTCGTCCAACCCACTTTATATCATTATCCATTTCTCTATGTCATGGAGGAAGGAGAACATCTATGAGCTCAGGGGTCATTTTTGTGGGTGGCTGATGGCTCAGGAGCCATGTACCCCAAGGGGGCATAATCTAAAGGGAAGTGGATACAACTTAATGTAATTTTTATTAGGAAAAACTGACAAACATACAAATGTAAAAGTAGTTAAATATATTTATTTTAATATGAAGTTTTTTGGTATTAACTGATATAAGTCCCCTCAAAAGACACTGAGAATTGCTATTCAAAAAGGTGAATTTAATATTAATTGCAGTTCATTTATTATTACTTTAATGCAGAATAGAATAAAATTCATTATAGAATTAAGTACATTCATTATAAGAGTGGTGGTATTTCATTATAATATACTTTTTATTTTAAACCCACTGAGGAAAACATGAACTTTAAATGAACTTATGATAGTACAGCAGGACATAAGGTAGCAGTGGCAGAAAATCAGTAAATCATGTTGCTATTCCAATTGACTTGGAAAATTATTTTAAATCCTTGCAAAATCAAGGTTTCTAATTGGTAGGTGAATGACAAGATAACTGACTATGGGATAAATCCTATTGTTAGTCCCAGCTAGACTAAAGCCACTGAATCAGTGATATTGACCAACTATGTGTTATTGGGTCTATTCTAGTTGGAATCCATCAGCAGGGTTTCAGCCTAAATTAGTCAACTGCACCATATGATTTACACTTAGACAAATATAGTCATCCCTTCACGTTCACTAGCATTAGAGGCACAGGACCCCTGTGAATGTGAAAAAAAATGTGAATAACTCTAGGCTCTCCCAAACCATATTTAACACACAAAAAAGTATGATCACCATATTCAACTCACCATGGATTCTTCAGAGGCATCAGGGTTCCCTCACAAGGCAGAAGAGGGGGCTGGTGGGGCTGACTGCCACCTCCATTGCTGCCTGACACCATATTTAATAGGGACTTACAACCCTTTTTTCACAGTTTCTTAGGCACATGAGGCTTTCAGTTCCTATTAAAAATGGCATAGGGAGGCAGCAGAGGTGACAGCAAATAATACTTGAATAATCAAATACGCAAAAGTGAAATTTACAAATGTGGAAGGCTGACTGTAACTGCAATGGGATGATGTGATTCATTAGAAAACATGATAATGCTTTGTTGAAGGTAGCCTGTTTCCCCACCTGTCTGGCTTCAGCTTAACCACAACATTGCGGTGAAGCTTCCTGGACCGAGGGCACCCCTAGTCTTGCAGATCCAGGCTAGGATAGTATCCAGATGGAGGAGGGCCATTGGTCACAGTGCTGACCGGCTGTTTATTTCCCACCTGAAGCTGCTTATCCAGAGCTTGTAAGAGCTCAGATGTTGGCCTCTTGTCAAACTGGCTCATGTTCAGTCCAAACTTCCTAAGCATGCCCCAGATTCTCACTCTATCAGAGGAGTACGTCTGGGCCATGGGATCATACCCGCCAGAGGTCTTCCTGGGAGAGTTTGAGTCTGAGGGCTGTTTGGAGGCAGAGGGCTGCTGTGAGGAGTTCCCTACCTTGCTGGGCTGTCCTTAGGAATCCCTACCTTGCCACTGCCTATTGTTCTGTCTGGGAGGAGGGCATGAGTTCCAATCCCCTCGCAGAATGGAATTTGGGACCGTTTTCTGATGCTGGGAATGGGGACCATAATTCGAGTAGGTCACTTCGGATATGGGTTCCCAGTTCCTGGGGTCCTTCTTGTGGGGCTTAGTGGGAGGTTTGAGAAAACCAGCCTCTCGGAGCAGGTCGGAGACCTGCCATAGGTTGTTCCCAAATTCCTACCAGTTGGTGGTGGGGTCGGATCCACCAAACCGAGAGCCATTTTGGTCTCGTGATTAAGACTTCCGTAAAGAAGCGTCTTAAAAACAAGATGATCAAAGTCATATCCATGAGCTGTCAAAGGGACCTTTTCAGCCAGAATAGCAAGGAGCTGTTTCTGCGCCACATAAGCCTCAGGGTTCTCATGAGGACCCTGTTGCTCCATGATGTAGAGCATGCTTGCACTTTGCCCGGGCTACAAAATCTTAACTACCTCCCTCATCCAATCGTGGGCCTTCAGCCTAACCAGGCCTCTAGCCGCCACGGCTGATTCAAGGGTTGGGAGCTAGGAAGGGGACATACAAAGCCAAGCCAGCTGGGTCAGGTCCTGGCCATTGGCCGTAGGATGGGAATGGACCACTGCGTTTAACCACATGATCCCAGTGGACCTGTTCAATGGACCCAGTTGGTCCGCTATTGCCTTTGCCTCAGTGGTTCGCCAGGGGACCCTAGTCTCAGTGACCTGTGTCTCCTGGGTCTCTGCCCTCTCTGAACTGCCTTTGCCAAGTGGGGTGATCTGCCTAGTCATGGACCGGATCTCAACAGGGTTGACTAGGACCTTAGGGTCACTCCAGTCTGGATTATGGGGAAGGGTGGCTAAAGCATCCTCCGGCAATGTTTCCCCAGAAAAGTCACCAGCAAACATTGGGAGCAACTCCGGGCACATGGCTGAAATCAAAACCTTGCATGTGTAGAGTTGGCTCTCCAATGCTGCAATCTGCTTGAGGCAAGCGGTGTGGCTAACAGCCTCTTGCTGTTCTTTGACTTGCCCTACCATGAATTTGGCTGCAGACTTGGCCTGGGTGAGCTCTGCCTCTAAGACATGGGCTCATTCCTCCTATATCTGAGCTAGCAGAGTGGCATCATTTAACTTCTGTGTGGAGGCCTGCGTGATGGACGCGAACGTTACTTTGTCCACGCGCAGTGTCTCCACCTTGGCCTGAAGCCAGGCAACTTCCTTCTTTGTTGCAGCTAAATTTTCTCTGGTCCCTATGAGGGCACTACTAGCGTCTCTGGCCATAAACCAAAGTCCCCACATGGCCAATGTGTCCTTAGACGGCCCAAATGAGTTCTTCGTCTTACGTGCCAGGGTGTATGCTTCACGGAGGGTGGCAAAGGGATCAGTCGTCTGGAAGCTGGAGTCCTTCCAGGGGCATTACCCTTTACCTAACACCCATCTCTCTAATTTCCCCTTGACCTCCTCCTCTAACATGAGGTCTCTCATGGCTACTTTGCTACTCTCTGCCATTCTCAACACTATCACTACACACAAAAGAAAGGACCAGGATCTGGAGTGATGAGTAGGATCACCTAGACCCCTGGGGGGGAGTAGGGCAACAAACTCAACGGAACTACGTGCGGGAAGAGGGAGTGGAGCCTATCTCCAGCCTGCCTATTTCAAGTCACTTGTGTACACCCAAGCTCAGTTTTCCACCTCAACAGCACTGGGGATAAAAGGACAAGGAAATGGTTCAGGGACAGGGAGGTCACCTAGACCCAGGGGGACCCTCAGGAGTACTCTGCCTGCCTGAAGGGGGGAAACGAACCCAGTGGAAATTACAGTGCCGCCTGGCCAAGCGGCGAGAAAAAAGGGGCAAGGAATCAAACTGAACTGTCCCTAACAGTTTTTTGGATGAGGGGTACCTTCCTCTACCACAGGCCAAACTTCCTAAACCCTGAGCTAGGTCGGGAATCACCACCCACACCTAGTATGCTAGCAAATCAGGATGCACCTGAAAATTACGCAGCTGGGACGCACCCGCACTTTCACTATACCAACAACAACTACTATACTGTCGGGATGCACCCGCGTTTTGACTTACTAAATGGGGCGCACCCGTATTCTCTGGGGAGGGGTGCCCAAATTACCAATTAAAAACACAAGCTGGGGGAATTTAAGCTTGAGCACTCTCTTAGCTAAACAAGAGGCAGGGTAACGGCAGGTAGGATCTTTTACTCAATGTATACAGCGTCGGGTCAGAGAGCATTTAGACAAGCTTTGAAATAACAAATAATGATTTTTATTAAGAACAAGCAACACAGAAGACACAACAAATACTAACTAGCTTAGAAATAGAAAAAGAGAGTTTCATTGAAGTGGGTGATATGACACCTGGTCTCGTAGTCCTGGAGTTCCGGGAGAGAAAGCCCAGTGTGGCTCGCTGAGGGGAGTTCCCTTAGACAACCGGCAGCAAGGCAGGATGGAAGTCCGAAGTAGTCCGAAGACCGTTTGGAAATTAGGGGTTTTTATAGGGTGGAGTGTGCCTACAGGTTATGCCATGCTCGGTGAGAACAAAGGAAATTTGGAGCTGGACAAAGGAGTTGGAAAAGGTCAAGTTTGCATAATGAGCTTAACGCTGGATAACAATAGTTTGGCCAGTGTGTAAATGTCCCATCTGAAAGGACTAGCTTGGCTGAGAGCCGTGCATCTATTGTAAGGGTTTGCAATGAGGTGTTCCCTGAAGCAACGAAAGAGACTTGAGTTGCCTGCCTCAATGGGGTCTGGAATGCAAAACCATTAACGCCGCACCTTGCACGTGCTCTCCGGAGGACCCTTGCAAACACGTGGAGCGGGGTGGCAGAGAAAAGGTCAAGCAAAGGCCAAATTGTTTGATATCAAAATGGTATCTAGAGCTCTCACCAAACGTGTCATAACTGGAGTAACATTAGTACCAACCTGATTTGAGGAGGTTAGCGACTCCTACTCAAATTAGGGGTACAGGGGTTGCCCGCGTTGCTCCACCACTCTGTTACTCTGTTTACTGGGGGTCCCGGGAGGGACACCTGAATGCACTCACAATTAACTAAGTTTGGAGAAATTAGCCAGAGCACAAGTTAGCCATGCAAGAGGCAGGGCAACGCAGCGGAATATTTTACCCAATGTCTACGGGGTCAGGCCCAGCCAAGAAGCAAACTGGAGTTTAAGAATAATTGAGATTTTATTAAACACAGACAAACAGTGTATGCAACACACTCACACAGACAACTATAGAAAATAAAGGTTGGAGTGGTATAGAGGGATTTTTGAGAGGGATTGTTGAATTGGGTGATATGACACCTGTCCTGAAGCCCGGGTAGGCTGCAGATTGAATTCAGAGATATGAAGTCTCAGTATGTGGGACTGAGGGGACAGCTCTCCAAATAAAGCAGCAGCAAAGTGGGATGGAAATCCAGAGCGATCCGAGGAAGGTCTTGGAATCAGGGTTTTTTATAGGGAGAGATGTAACTGCAGGCTATTCCGCACTTGGGGAAAACAATGAGTTTGGGGCTGGAGACAAAGCTTTGGAAAGGTCAAAATTTAGCATGATTGAGTTAGGTCCGAATTGGCAAAGAGGTAGCCAGTATGCAAATGCTCAGTGCTTGGCAGTTGAGTATTCAGCTTGCCTAGTCGCCTGCTTGGGGCAGGGAATCCTTTGTAAACAGCGTGCATACATAATAAGGGTGTTTGCAAAGAGGTCTCCTAAAGCAGTGATCTGGCTATTTCTGACCTGCCTGTATTGTCTTGGGATATTGCAGCGTTTAGTGGCCGAGCCTAGTTCTGTGCTTGTCCAGGGGCCTCACAAACACATGGAGAGGGGTGGTGGAAGAGAGCCAAATTATTGATATCAAAATGATATCTAGCATCCCCAAATCCGGGCCAGCAAATGCAGTAACACCTCCCTTTCACTTGCATTTTTCCAGAATGTCAGGTAAGTCAGGACCACCACCTTCAGGGAAATATAGTGACTTTGACTCTCTTGGGTTCCCTGCTTCTGTATGGCTTCAACATACTGACATGTACAATCCTGTTCTGATGTATGTTTTCCAAAGATATGACATAAGTCATGGTGTCCAACTTGTCCCCAATGACAAAGGATGCCTTACTAAGTCTTCTATTTCATGGGACCTTGCCTCTGCATTCCTATTATACCACACATGTTGTTGCTCTGCCAGGCTAAGTTTCTTCTGCACCCTTTGCATCATCTCATTTAGTTTAACTCTGAACCCTGTCACATATTGTACTACTAAAAACTTTTTTTCACATAACTTTTCATTGCATGAATTCTTCATCAATTGCAAAAATCCCCTTACTTTCCCCCCAAATATCAGTTTAAATGGGGGAAATCCTGTGGACTTCTGTGGAACTTCTCTATAAGCAAACAGAAAACATCCCAGCCACTCATCCTAAATCATTTCAGTGATTTTGCATATATGATTTAATATGCCTTGCAAAACTGCATTGAAATGTTCTGTCAGGCTATTTGTAGCTGGATGGTATAATGTTAATCTCAAGTAGCATTCAAAGATGTAGCTGTATTAGTCTGAATCAGTATGTGGAGGGAGTTTACAGCACCTTTGAGACTAACTTAGAGAAAGAAGGTGGGAGCATATGCCTTTGTAGACTTAAATCCATGCATCAGGTGCATGGAGTGAAGTGTCTAGAAACAGATGTTAATGAGCAGACTGTATGTGTAAATGTCAATAGAAATGCCAAACTTATGGGTATGGTAATGAGGTTACAAGTTCAATTTTCGCAATGGTCATTCGGGGGCAAAGGCAGGAGGAAAGATGTTGCCTAAAGCCAATGTGAGGAGATAACCATATGAATGATGAAGAGAATGTAGTGTTATGCTGGCTGGGAACCAGATGAAGTAGACTTAAGTGTATGAAAACCTTATGCTATCAACTTCTTTCTCTCAGTCTCAAAGGTGCTACAAGATCCCTTTGCATATCGCTCTCAAGTGTTTCAGCCCACAACACTTCCAAAGATAGTGCATGACCTAACATTAAAACATTGCTGGTCTGTTGGAATCTTATAAGGAAAGCCTCAGACTGTGCATCTACAACTCTTAGGCCATTTCTGCATCTTACCAGTTTCCCATTGTAGTCCTGGTGTCAACCTGGCAGCAGCTTTGCTGGAAAGGGAGCCTGACTCAAAAACTCCCCTCCACACTTGGCTGGCTCCCTGTGGAAGGGAGCGTGAGCAGCACATACCTTCCTTCTGCAGCAGACCCAGCCTCTTTCCTGTGCTACACTGGGGAAGGAAGTGCCTACATCATGGTTCCACCTGTTCCTCATGGCTGGCAGTGATGGGAACATCACGTGATTGTGGCCACTTAATGGATTTCTTCAATTAAGCAAATATCCCATGATCATGATGGGTGGGGACACGCTGGCTGTGGGACCACTGCCAATGTGTCCCCATCACAGGACAGCAATGCCATGCATAAATGTCCATAGATGCTCAGCATCAGGAAATCTTGGGACATAATCTACCATCACCAGGACAAAAATATACCCATATTTGGAAGACTTGGAGAATGGTCCTATCACACCCATTTTTACTGTACATAATAGCTGACACAGGGATGGGTAAAGGCTTCAAAGGAGCTCTGCTTTTCTCCCCGTTCTTCCTTATCTATTAGAGCACAGATCAGCTATTGCAGTATTTCACCACACTCTGAGAGATATTAATCCAGTAAAAATGTGCAGATAAATGTTTTTGGTCTTTTGGATGACTAGATATACTGAATGAGGAATGTCACATGCAAGTTCCAATAATTGTGATCTATTTTTCTGGGGAAGTACTAATTGTTCCATAGGCCCACAATTAGGACATCTCTCTTTGGCATCCACAATCTGTAGAGTAGCCCTTTCTTCAATATGATTTGTTTCTTAATTTCCTCTTTAAATGAAACTGCCTCTCTCTGTGTGTCAAACTTGTGATTTATAGATTTAAATGGATAAGTGATGTTAATGTTTTTTTTAAAAAAAAAAAGTTAAAAGAATTAACAATAGAAATAGATTAAAGGGGATGTGAAAAATATTGAATTAAATGTGAAATTATAACAGTTGAACAGATTTATAAATTTAAGGGTAAAGGTGCAAAATAACAATGAAAGTTAGTATTGCTTAAGAGAAGAGAAAAAAAGAAAAAGAAAAAAAATTTTTTTTTTAATTCACTATTATATATATCACAAGGTGTTTAATTTTTTTTTCTTGTTTTGTATTTGTGATTCAGTTATATAAATAAAAAAAATATAAAAAAAATAAAATAAATGAAACTGCCTCTGATAAGTAACCTGACTACAAGGTCAAATTATTGGCAAGCTGTATGGGAATTCAGGAGGGAGACAGAAGCACCTGAGAAAGGAATTGTTACAATTAGATATCAAATAAGATGCTAGAATGATAGCATACATTAATTTAAAATGTTACAGCTTAAAAGATGCCGCAAATCCAATGCTTCTTTAGTCCAGGCACTTTCTAAGGTGTGCAACTGTTTTCTTTGATATTCCTGCATAAAGCTTTCGAAACGACTAAGGCCTTTTCCACACGTTCACGTCGCGTCGTTTCCTGGCGGTTTATACCGTGTCCGCCCCACTGCAGACATTATTTTGCCACGGTCCACACGTCTGCAGCCTGTACCGCCGCAGTGCACTCTCTACAGTCCACATGTTATTTCCCGTTCTCATCGTCCCGCCCTCCCACGGCCGTGATTGGCATTTTCCTTTTTTTTTTTCCGGGCCGCGCGTCATGACGTGCCCGCTCACGTGAGCATGTACACCCCGCCCCGCGGTTCCTCCCCAAAGACTCCGTCCTCCCATTGGTTACAAACAAACTGCGACGAATTTGATTTTTGCGCCGTGGCTTAGGGACCGAGCTTTGCAGTGCTTCTTCTGCCCAGTTTAGCAGTTCCTGATGTCGTTGCGAGAGATGGAGGAAGAGGTGGATCAGGTGCTTGCTCACATTGCAAGCTCCCTTCTCACCGTGTTCTCGGTTCTAGGGGTAGTGGTGGCCGAGCTGGGACGTCGATGGGCTACAGAGTGCGCGAGGAAGCGCCGGCGATTGGCCTATATGGCTAACCCTGCTGAGGTTTTAGGCTTCTGTGTGCCTCTGCTTGGACGCTCCCCGCGGCGCGTCCTGCTCCCGAGAAGATGGTGGGTACGGGAGCGGATGCAAAGGACATGGTGGACGGAGGAGGTTATGGGGAAATGGCCAGAAGATCAGTGGCTCTACCATTTCCGCATGACCAAGGCGACGCTGCTGGAGATTGCCAACCACCTGCGTCCCCATCTGGAGAGAAGGGATACCGAGATGCGCCCAGCTATTCTGGTGGAGGAAAGAGTCGCCGTTACAATTTGGTGGCTGACAACCCCTCTGATCTATCGCAAGGTGGCGAGCACCTTTGGCTTGGGGATCTCCACGGTGGCCGCCATGGTCATCGAGGTGTGCCTAGCCATCGAACATGTGCTGCTGAGACCCACTGTATGCCTTGGCGACTACTGCAGGGTAAGTGCTGTGGGTGGGTGGGTGGGTTGTACCCTTCCCCCCACAACTTGATGCTGTGATCCCTCTCTCTCTAGTGGCGCCACCGGGTCCCTTCGCCACACCGCCTCACTGTCTTCGGGGGCCGGTGCAGACTTGCCTCTCCTGGCCCGTTAAACTGGACTGCTAAAGAAAGATGCCTTCTTAAGAGGTCTCATGCAGAGGTTTCCCTGAACATTCCCTTGAATATTGGGGTCTCAACCTGCATACAATCTAGAGGCTCTACGCATGAGCTGTCTGGCTTTTGCATTGGTAGAAATTAATGGGACAACACGTAGTGACATGGCTTTGGCATGTGATGGCATTCATGGAGATCCACTGAGCAGCCTGAGCATTTACTCATGCTTGACTGCAGATTCCTCCACACTAGTGTCATCTTGGGGTCACCATTAATTTGAACAGAATTGAGGTGACGCATTAACTTCAACAGCGTAGCTCCACCACACGTTATCTCTTTTAGATATGCTTTCTGCCGCTTCATGTTGCCCTTCCAGAAGGCATGGTAGAGAAATGACAGGACAAGCATTGCAGAGGTGGTTATTGGCATGCCATACAAGGAAAAACAAGTAAAGAGGACCATAAGATACTTTTAAAAGGCCACAATTCAGTGTCCAAGCTTATGCCTTTTATGAGGAAGAACATATGTTTGGTCAGTGGTTTCCCTTTGTAAATGATCCCCTGCAAAGCCCAAGTTACACTGCTGTGCTTTCTGACCATTTTTCCCTGTTCCTACCTTCTCAGGTGATGGATGGCTTTCACCAGATGGGCTTCCCGCAATGCATTGGCGCGGTGGATGGAACTCACATACCAGTGAGGCCTCCCAAGGGAAGAGGGGAAGAATTTGTCAATAGGAAGAGCTCGTTCTCAATCCTGCTACAGGGGATGGTGGACCACGAGGGGAAGTTCCAGGACATCGTTCTCGGCTACACGGGGAGAACGCATGATGCGTTTGTTTTTCGGCACTCTGCCCTGTTCCAGGCCATGGAGGCCGGGAGGTTTGTGCCCGGCAATCCCACTGTGACCATTGGGGATGTTGCTGTTGGTCCCTTGATACTGGGGGATGCAGCCTACCCACTTTGCAGGTGGTTGATGAAGCCCTACAGGGGAAGATTGGACCCTCGGAAGATGGCCTTCAACAGGGTGTTCAACCGGTGTCGCAACGTTGTTGAGCGTGCCTTTGGAAGGCTCAAGGCGCGATGGGGCTGCCTGTCCGCCCCGTTGACTGTGTCCGAGGAGAACTTCTTGCCGGTGGTGAGCGCCTGTGTTGTTCTGCACAACATTTGCGAGTCCAAGGGGCACATCCTCCACCCAGACCTGGCCCCACCACCACCACTTGGACTGCAAGCGTCAATGCCCGAATGCCACAGCCATGCCTCCGGACGGAGGACCAGGGAAGGGGAACTAGTTAGGGATGCCATTGCAACCCTGATAGCCAGTGAGAGTGGATAGAGGTGGCAGTGTTATTCCCACATTGCTTGGTTGGGCCTGGTTTCCCCTCTATTTTTTTGCTCTGTGCCGATCTGTTCATGAAGTGTGGCGCTGGCCACAAAGCTTCTCCTGTTCTATTTTCCGTTTACCCACTCTGCCCAGTTAGTTGTCTGTTACCTGCTTTGCAAAATAAAAATTCTGAAACGTTCGGCTCAGCTTCTGCCATTTCTTTACCAACAATCAAAAGTATTCCCCCTTTTACACCTCAATCTGTGTACAAAAGAATTCTGAAAAGCTCTGGATAACCCTCCAGGAAGAAGTTAGTTAAGTGCCCTTTGATTGTTCCAGAGAACAGGCATGCACTGACCACATACACTGATATTTATAGTTCTCATTTTAGATAACGCTTTCTGGAATCATATTTGCCCCAGTGATTTAAAATCCAGCATTAAGGTTCCCCCCCCCGCTCATTTACCTGTTGACTTCTGTTGAAGATGCTAGTCCCATCTAGAAGTCAGTGTAGGTCTATTCTAGTTCAGAGTAACAGTTGGATCTAGACCTATATATTTTTCTCCATATTCATGTGGTGGGGACATAACTTGATGCACCCTCTCATTCAAACACTGCCTGTCTCGTTACGCTGGCGACATTAAGAACCCAGAGAAAAGAAATGGTCAAGCAAAACATTTTTATTTGGGGACATACAAGCAATCTGGCAGGAGAGGGGCAAAGGCTTGCCAGAGAGAACCACGTAGAACAACATGGGTTTCTTTGCTTCTAACAGTTTCCAGGAACCCCCACTATGGGCTGTACCTTTGCCTATGTTTTTTGGGTCACTGAAGCTGTCTTCGACCTGCTGGGGCCTGGGAATCCAGGGGGTCCCCCTCCAGTCCTTGACTTCTGCTGGTCCCCGGAACCTCTGCGCCCGGGTCTGAAGGGCAAACATTCCTATGAGCTATGCTCGTCATTACTTGGGTTAATGATGTTGATATCGTAGTCATTAGGGTTTGGCACCCCTGCAGGAGCGTGATGATGTGCTGGCGGTCCTCTGCTGATGTGGCCGATTCCTGCCAGAATAGTCTTTCAGTATGCTCTCTGCCCAGAGAGCATTGCTCCACCATGCGATCCACGGCGGAAGCACAAGTGTTCATCTTGTTCCCGAGCGCGGCGGAACGAACCCTTTGTCTGTGGATCCTCATCCTGGTTCTGGGGGACATGCCTGCCCTGTTGGTTGCCACTCCTGCCGTGCTTGGAGATCCAATTGTGCCATCATCTGGGGTGGGAGGAAATGCACAGAGTTAAAATGCTGCCGGATGGCCCGTTGTGGGCATCCCAACCAATCCCATGATGAAAGGCTCATTCACTCCCATATGGGTTACCCCGGAGCCAAAGTATGCAAGGGCAACATCGCACACCGCTGTTTTTACCTTGTGCATTGCCGCTGCTGCTCCTGGATCTTGATGGTGGCCGTGGGGCCGTGGCGGGACTGCTATCTTCATTCCCTGTGAGAATGGTGAGAAAGGAGGTTTTGGAGATGCAGTCAACACCTTGGCGAGGATTGTCACCTTTGCTTGACCGGTTCCCCCCCCCACCGGGGGGCATTCTCCACTTCCGAGTCGATGACTTTGTGGACCATTGCACGTTAATGGAAGGTATATGCACCGCTAGAAAGCCTTGCACGTAACACTACCGTCCTGCTGCCCCACCAGGGCATTGTGGCTCTTACCGGTTCCCCGGGTGTAGGGACTCTCTGTACAGCGGGTTTCTGAATGGCCCCGCATTGAGTCTTCCTCGTCGGCCCCTGTGAAAGGTGAACACTCATTTGTTTTTGCTAACTTTGGCCCACCAACGGTTGAGGTGCCGTGCCGGGAAAATCAAAGAAAAATTGCCCAAAGCTTTGGGGACAACTCCATGAACTTCTGGGAATTGCATTCATAGGGCAGTGCAGTTGGGCGGCCACAGCAAGCTGGGTCGTGGTGGCCTTGGTGGCTGTCATTGTTTTCATCAATCCCTTCCTGGGTGGGCAGGACACGTGTTGCTGTTTCACACTGTAGGCAGTCCTGGTGTGATCTTTCGTGTGATCGCCCCTTGCATATCTGGTGGAACCAGACGGAACCACCACCTGGGGGGCCACGAGCTTGCATGCTTGTCGTGCAGCCGGCTTTTGGAACTTACCTGAGCTTTCTGCCTCGGAGTAGGTGGACCGGCCTTCGGCGAACAGCTCCTGGTTCATCTGCGACATTACATTTTCAGCTTCTGCCAGGAGAAAGGCAAGAAAGGGAGAAAGATTAGAGAACGCCATGTAAACAGTGATGTGTTGGTAATTCACGGTGCTGTGTTTTCCTCCCTCTTACCTTCATCCGTTGGGGAAGTCGCATCCACGGCTCCCCCACCCTCCGCTGCCACTACCAGGCTCTGCATCACCCGGGGGGGGTTGCACTCGTGTCACCCCCCAGGATCCGGGATAGCTCCTCGAAATATGGGCATGTGACCTTCTCCACCCCGTTCGTTTGTTTGCAGCAACCACTTCCCTGTATTCCAGGCGCATCCGTTTTGTCTTTGTTCTGCATTCTTCGGCGGTTCGCTTGTGCCCACGCCTATTCATCTCCATGGCAATGTCCGCGAAAATCTCAAAATTTCTGTGGGACTCCCTAAGATCCCTTTGGTACTTCTGTTCCCCCAGATGTCCAGGAGGTCCCTGATTTCGGAGGCCCTCCATGCCACGCCACACCTCCTTGCAGCTCTCTGCGGTAAGTGGTACGCCCTCTTCTCCATGCTGGCGCCATTGCCCTCCGAGGTGTGCCCTTCCTCCATGTCTCCAGTTCCTCGCGCACCTCCTCTGTGATATCCTTCAATGGCCTGCCTGTGGGGAGAGGGGCGAGCGGTGGAAATAAAAGGGAGAGAGTGGTCACACACAAGCACCTGCACACAAGGTACCTGTATCAGGATGGAGGAAGGAAATATGACGGCAAAAGACTTAATAATTTAAATGCGGGGCCAGGACGGCACACACCACGGCAATAGCGACCGACCAAGAAAGCTATGGCTCATTCCTCCACATGCCTCCATTATAGGGAGTCCAGACCTCAATGGGGCCAACGGGGCCGAACTCTGCATTTATCTCCATTGCCAAGGATGGTCAAGGAAATTTCTCCATATGGAAAGCAATGGCCAGCCTTCCTTACTGTGAGCAACATAACTGTAAGGGATGGTTCCTCTGGAATTCATTCCATAAGGAGATTGTGGAACATCCACCTTCACTTTCCTAGATGGTCAGATTGATAGTCTGTGGTGGTACACTGTGTCAAACCACTTGTCTTCAACAGTTGTTGGATATGAGACCACTGCATCAACCCCCATTTGTATCAGAAAGCCTACTTTCTGAATAATTTTTTTTTCTTTTGTCCAGGGTCCACAAAGTAGTGGTGAGGCAGATATGGCCCACTTTTAAGTTTGGCTGTTAAGTCAGAGCCCAACTGAACACAGACACACAGGACAACCACATGGTTTCTGGCAACTTAGGTTTCCTACTGTAACACCAAAGTTGGCCAATATGGACTGTTGCTGGCAATGCCAATGACTTATTGAAGGCTCTGCCACCGACAGACACTTCCACAGACATCTTTCTCATATCCATTGCTAAATCTATAGCACTAGCAGACCCCGCAGCTCTTTACGTAGGATAACGTCCGCGCCGCGTTTTGTCCCGTGCGGCGTCCCTTATTTGAGGGTGAATAAAAACTTGGCGGGGCTGTAAAAGCTGACGCGAAAATGCGCCAAAAAGTACACCAGTCCCCCCCCCAGGTTATCCTAATAGAGCCGGCCAGGACTGATGAACAGGAGCTCAATTCAAAAAGCCCCCCGCTGCCCCGAGGGCTGGTAGGTAAAACTAAAGCTGGCCGGGAATTTGAGCAGGAAAGGAGGAGCAACACCAGTTGCTTTCAACGGCAACCAAGGCGCTTCCCATTTGCCCATATGGGCCGCTGGACTCCCCCCAAGGCCCATTCTCACCTCCGCTATCCAGGGGCACCAATGTCTTGCCCCGCGAGGAATGTAAAGGAACATGACGCCGCTGCAGCACCCCACAAACAAGAGCTGTACACCAAGCATTTCGCCTCCCTTGCATTTCATGAACCCCCCCCCCCTTCAACTCACCACCGGATGACTCCTTGTCGCGTTGTAGAGAAATGGCCGCCCGCTGCTTTCGCGCACCAGACCTGCGGAGAGAGGTCACGTACCTGTGCATGCTCCGTTCGGCGCGACGAGGATAACTGGGGGAACAGCCCCCTAGTGGTGGAGCGGTGTAGCGGAAGGTGCGGGCACGTGGGCAAAAGAGTTTTATTTTGGAACCCTTCTCCCGCTTCCTCCTGCCCTGTTGTTTCTCCCTTTCACAAGCCCCTTTTTCCAGTTTTTTTCCACCTTGGCAATGGCCAGAAAAGGTGGAGGCTGGAAAGAACAGGAGACAGAGGAGATGCTGGCTTTTGCCAGATGGTGTGATGGGGTGCGTATATTGATGCACTGCCACCACCCAGTCCAGGCCCCGCACCTAGAGACCATCGCCCACTGCATGAGCAGGAGAGGGCACGAAAGAAGCCAAGCGGAGGTGGCACGACAGTTGTGATCTCTTCGGGGCGCCTTCTACCACGCCATGGCACTCCATGGGGACAACCCACCCCCTCATGCGCGACCGCCGCACCACAACACAATGCTGGAGTTGTGGATGGCAGCTGGCTCCCCTGCATGGGTGTCCCCAGCGGGGTGAGCGGAAAGTGAGTAACTACTGCCACCATTCCCCCCACAGAAAGTAGTGTCTTTAGAGGCTTGGAACTCCAGCCATGGGTGCCCGGCCCTTTGCCGTGCCACAGCAAAACTCACAACTTCAACACTGTTCCACTCTTTCAGATGGAGCCAGAGTCCCGGCGCCCAGGCCGGAGGAATATATGGAGGGCATGGTGGAGAGTGAAGGTATGGGAAGAACAAGGTCAATGCACGCATGGCAGTTCTTGCATGGCAGGAACCTCTGCCGCAATCACTTTATAGAAGGCACAGGAATAAAGGGCATAAGGTCTTCTTCCCCCCCAGCATCCCAATGGTGTGCCCGGCCGCGGCTCTAATTCTTTCCCGTCTATTCTCTGCTTGCAGGGCAAGATTTAACTGCATTGGAGGAGAAGAGAGGAGCTGCCGGAGGCGCACCGGGGGGGATGTTCCAAGGAACGCGAAGGCCCCGGTGTTAAGTTCACCCCTTCCCCCCTTGTAAAACCAACCCATTGCCCTTGACTTCCCAACAACCCCTGTTTGTAATATTAAAGTGTAAATAGTTAATAATGAAGACATTTTATATTTCACACACGCGTTGGTGTTTTTTTTACAACCACCTTTTATTGGCCTTGTGATTGGGATCACCTCCCCAACTTTGAAAACCCACCAGTTTCGTGGGAGCGTGGAAGTGGCATCCTAACTCGGAGACAGGGCCGTTTTTATACAGTTTGCTCCGCGTTGCTTTCCGGTCGATTTAATGGCAAGAACAAACCGTGCTGGAATCAGGTGTGAATTCCACTCAGTGAGCATGCCCTCGTGGGAAACCTGAGAACTAAAGAAGGAGGGAAAAAAAATTACAATCACACAAAGTTAAGTTCTGGAAACCAGTCCCATTGATGTTATGCCCTGGATGATCCCCTGCCTGTGTTGGAGTTAGCACATGTGCCCGCCGCGCCTGTGGGGAGAGGAACCTGTTGGTGCTTCGCGCATGCATGTGCGCAAGGTTGCCACCGTGAAATGCCAGCCCGTGGTGGCAGCCTCCCCACCCTCCATCCACAGAGGCCATGCCCTGCGTAAAACGAAATGCAGAAAGCAGAAATAACAGAAATGAATTCCATGAAATAACCAGAATAAAATCAAGTTACACAAGCGTGCAACACACCCCGCCCCCCATGCTCCACGCATCGCCGCATGCCGCTCTCTCATATCCACGAAAGTAAAACTAGCAGGCCTGGGATGCTTTCCGGAGGCCCATGGCCAGCTAACACCGCACCCCAGCCAAGGTGCCCCCGTGACCGGGAAGCAAGATGCCCGGCTCCGTGCTAATGCACGGAGCGCCCAAGCCCAAGACATAGCTCTGAGTGACCCGCGGACTTCGCGGTACATGCTTAGAACCACGACCAGGAGGCACTCCGGGGTCCCTACAATCCCCCAAACCCAGCCCGTTTTTAACTTACCTGTAACCGCTTTCTCCACTTTTCTGGCTGCGGGAAACCGCTTACCGAAAAAGCTAGACCAAAAAAAATGGCGCCTTCCAGCTCTCTGTTGGGGCGGGGCAACCGTTGACGCCGCGCGCCCATGACCCGCCCACCAAGTACGTCATGCCCGAATTGGCCCGTATTTTTGCTTCCACACATCCAGGAACAATCGCTATAGAGCGATACAAAAAAAAAGACCACCTCCTCTCCCGGTTTGTAAAAAATACCGCACGCTGACCGACGGTTCCGTCTCTGTGCAATTGAACGTGTGGAACCTGAAAATTATGTCCGACACAGTGCATTACAACGTGTGGATTACGTCCGTCGGAGGTCGCCCCGCTCCGATTTTTGTTCACGTGTGGAAAAGGCCTAAGCCTAATTACTGGGACAGAAAGCTATCCTGTACATCACAGCCTGCCAGATCTCTTATTCTGAAACCAGTTTCTGACAAATCCTTAACATGCTGGATAGATGCAATCTGAAGGAGATAATCAGCAGTTGGAAGACATCTTACCTGTCCCCAGAGAGAACCAGGATAGCAAGTAGGCAAGTGCTGAAAGGGTAGTAGCTGCCCAGTGCAAAATAGAGACCCCAAGGTTCCTAAGCAACTGGGCAGTGAGGACCATTCTGTATCTGGTGGCAGAGATGTCCCAGGTCCCAGGCAGGAATGACCCAACTGAGGCAGTGAGGGCCAGGGTGATGGCAGCTGACCCACAACCCAAAACTGTGGCTTGAACAATGCCAGAAGACTGGATGACAGCAATCACTCTATCCCAGCTGGAAGGGACACCATAGTTCTCTAGTAGAGAACATACTTCATAACAGTGGCAGAGGGCCAGGAGACTGACTGATTGGGATGTCCTGATCAGTGGTGCATTTTGCCATGTGTTGGAGGCTGAGGACAAGGACCAGGAGAACCAGTGCCTGTGGAGTCAGCTGGAGGAGGCTTGGAAGATAATCCAGCACTTGTTGGAAGATCTGAAGGAAGATCAAGAGTGTGCAGCAACCATGTGTGGTGTGGTCATGGGTCCCTCAGATGGAGAAACCCAGGCATCTTGAGTAGTAGCAGCAGTCCTGGAGGCAATGGGCTGGGGGGAGCAGCTCCTCTCCCAATAGGGCCAGTAGCAACAGTTGGCCAGACCCCTGCTCTGCCCCAAGTGAATGGAGAGCAGAAGCTGAAGGTTACCTTGAAGGGCCAGGCAGACCATCTGCCCTAATTTTTAGCTCAAGTAGTGGAATTCATGTGAATGGGAACCCAACTTTCCCATAGAAAAGGCAAAGGTCCATTGTGTAGTGGCATACCTGGAAGGGTCACCTTGTGACTGGTTGCTGAAACTTTATGATGTGAGAGCCCCAGAGCTAACTGACTTTCAGATATTCAGAACAGCTAAAAAGGATGGCTTGAAGATCGGCAGGAGAAAGCACACTCCAGGTTAATGTAATTGAGACAAGGGGCGCACCTGTTGGCCAAGTATGCAGAAGAGTTTTGGAGATTGGCAACCGGGGTGCCAGATTGGTCTGAGGCTATGAAAATACAATACTTCTGAGATGAACTGAGAGCAGAGGCTCTGGAGTCATGTTTCTGGAGGTTCTGGAATGTGTGATACTGTGAGACAAACCAAGTACCCTGATAGATTGGACATTGCTAGCAGAAGAAGTTGAGACACTCATGCAACAATTGCTAGGCATTGACAGGAAATGACTTCCAAGTCTATGGGTAGAGGCAGCAGAGGGGAAACAGTAATGAGGAAGGAGGGCTGTCACCCAGAGAATGCCAAATGAACCCTGGGCTGTGCCTACATGGCAGCCAAGAGTGGCACTGGATGGCCACCTGCCCAGAAAAGTAGAAAGAGTCTGCCAGATGCAAGATGATGCAGAAGGAAGGCAAGAGCAAAGCTCATGGGAAGATAAAGATCCCAGAGCTGACCACAGTGTGACAATCCAGTGGAGGAAGAGAATGTTGGTGCCACAAGATGGAAAATGTTTTCCCTTTTCAGGTCCTCTGGTACCTCACATGTTGTTCATGATTTCTCAGAATAACAGCAAGAGAGTACATCAGCAAATTCCTTCAGTACTCCAGGATACAGTTTATCCAGGTCAACATATTTGAACTCATTTGGGTTAATCTTACCGGTGTTAGGTACCATCCCCAAACCAATTTATAATATTTCTCTTTTATCCTTACAGATAAATTTTTAAAATGATGCTGATTCCAGATTTCCCCCAGTCTTGAATATTTATTTTTGCACTAGTTCTTCCTCCCATATTTTTCTAAGGTATTCATCTTCATCTTCATCTTTTGACAATATTTTGTATATTTCTCTTGTGGTACCCTTCAATATTTCATTTTCTTCCATATCATCTCTTTGCTTAATCATTTGTTCAAATCTAGTATAATACTTGTTATTGCTTTTCCAATTCCTTGTCCACTGCTCCAGCTGAATGTAAGTAAACCATGACATCTTAGTACCTTGCAATCTCTCCTTTATTCTATCTTTATTCATCATTATATTCATCCATTCTTTTAACTTATATATTTCCTGCTTTTTAATTCATCCGTCAAATTTATTGTGAATTTTTCCATCATCGATACTGGAGTTAATGGTGAGATAGCTGGCATTAATTTTTCCTTGTTTTTCTTCCATATTTCTAATATGTTCTTTAAAAGGGGATTTTCTATTTTTTCTATTTCTTTCTTGACCAGATTCCAAAAAACAGATATTCTCTAGTCACCTCTCAATTTCTATCATTTCCATCTCTAACTATTCTAAATCCCCTTTTCCTGAGATTCCATCTATAATATATCTCAATTGATTTGCATTATAATATCATTTTAAATTTGGGAAGCCCAATCCACTTTCTTTTTGGGATCTGTATCAAAATTTCTTATTAATCCCCGCTTTCTTATCCCCATTACAAAAATTGTTCAATAATAGCTGCCAGTTTTTCAGTTCTATTTCTGATACTTTTATTGGTAACATCCTAAATAAAAAAATAATCTTGGTTAATATTTTCATTTTTACTAATGCAATTCTTCCAAACCATGATAATTTAGTATTTTTATATTCCTCTAATTTCTGTTTCACTTCTTGTCTTAATTTATTATAATTTTTTCCTCTAATCTTTGTGAGTTTTTTGTAATGTTTATTCCTAAATATTTAATTATTTCTTTTATTTTAATATTTATTTTTCTTTACTTTAAAAAGTCTCGCTCTTCTATCTTAGTATAGTTAAACAACATAAGCTCCAATTTTGCCCAGTTTACTTGTAACCCTGTCATTTCCCCAAATTCTTTTAAATATTCATTTACTCTATCCATTTTCTTTATTGGATCTTGGATTGTCAACAAGGTATCATCTGCAAATAAACTCACTTTATTCTTTTCCTTGGTCCCAATTCCTTCCAAATTTTCATCATTTCTAATAACATTTGCCAAAATTCCTATAACAACCACAAACAAAATCAGAGATAAGGGGCAACCTTATCTTGTACCTCTAGCAATTTGAATTGGTTTTGTTAATCCAACATTCACCATTACCAGAGCTGTATTATGTGAATATAACTGATTTATCAACCATCTAAATTTTTCACCCAATCCCAATATTTTTAAAGTTATTTTTAATGCTGGCCATTCCACACAGTCAAAGGCCTTGTATATATCCAATGCCAGTCTCACCTCACTCTGGGGTTTAGCTTGCTTTGCACTAATCCTACAAGCTTTGGCTACACATCTGTACTCTTTCTTCATGTTTCATTTTTTCCTTCCATTCTTTATATATGCACTCAGCCCTCCACATTTGCAGATTTCATTTTTGAGGATTTTATTATTGACGAATTATTTGGTTTCAGCTCTGCTGCCTCCCCATTCCATTTTTAATAGGGACCGCAAGCCTTGTGAGACTGAGAAATGCGAACAGGCTAGTAAGTCCCTATCAAAAATAGTGTGGGGCAACAGTGGAGGTGGCAGGAAGCCCTACCAGCCACCCACTTCTGCCTTATGAAGGAATCCTGGTGCCTCAAAGTAATTCACAATGGGTTGAATATGGTGATCAGACCTTTTTTATGTGTTAAATACAGTTTAGAAGGGCCTAGATTTATTCACATTTGTTTTCACTTTCATGAAGGTCTTATTCCCCTAGCCCTAGTGAATGTGGAGGGATGACTGTACTCTTTTTAAATCTTTCACTTCCTCCTTCCTCCACTTTGGCTTTTTCAGATGTTTCCTCTTTTAATTCTTTAATGGGATCGTTTGTGAATGTACTTTTTTCACATCTTTCTTCATCAAATTACAAAACTATTGACTGTCTTTTTTACCATTTCTAGCATGGGATTCTACCCAGCATTTCCTTAAGCTTGCTAAAATCAACTTTCTTGAAATCTAAGGACCGTGTTGCACATTTCTTCACCCTGTCCCACAATTTTGAATTCAAGCATTACATAGTCTATTCCCCCTAAGAACCACCTGCTTTGATTCCACTCACCAACTCCTACCTGTTAATTAGGATTAAGTCCAACATTGCCAGTCACCTTGTTCTTTCCTCCACCTTTTGAAATAGGAAATTATCTACAAGGCATATCAAATATTTTTTGGACAGCTTATGATTAGTAAAGTCAGTCTATGACTAACTAACTAAATACCACAAATATTTAGTTATGTGGTTGAAGAGAAAGACAAGTTATTAGAAAATTGGTCTTTACTTGAATGCCAGCCTTCTACTTATTCCCATTCTTAGAAGGATTTAGAATTGCTTAAGAAACCATTTAGCAGATATGATGTACATGCACCATGTTGACCAAATATGGTAGGGTACACCATATTCTCAGAGGATTAAGGTTAAATAAGGCATAAGGTGTTTTTATCCAAGATGTGAAATTTAAGAAAAGATGGCATACCATTTTAAATAAATGTTCTTTTCATCTCCTGTTATTGTTAATTGAATGCTTCAATGAGGAGCTTGAGAATATCAAGACTAAATAGTAGATTTTGAGAACAAAATGAAATCAGTTATAGAAAAATCACACAGGAAAATGGAACAATTAGACAGTTAGTTGACTGATTTGTACAATGAACTTTAAAGTATATAAAATTAAAAAAATTAAATAAGATGAAATGGAATATCAGAATGAACAGGTGTACAAATGACTAGCTCATAAGAATCGCTTTATGTTTGAGAAAAGGTGAAGTTCCACACTCCAGTGTCTGAGGTTTCCTCTGAGGAAGAGGAATAGTATCCTCCAGTGAGGATAGTACATATTTGGATAATTTTTTGCCCCATCTCTCCCTTCCCTGATTGAAAGGAATTGATCCAAAGACAGATACAACAAATTCAGGTTAAGAAACACTGTGACATAATCATTAATTTGCCTGGATCATTTGTCCAGTTTAGAACATAAGGTATTAGGATTAGTTTTGTCCTTTGTTTTCATTTAAGGATATAATGCCTTCTAAACTCATGTAGGTTTGTTAAAACAGATCAGATCAAATTACGATGTCCCTTTGGGCATTCCTTTCATCTGAAATTCAGGAATAAATCCAGATATGTTCTGCAGGTGAATAATCATTTTATTAATACCTTTGAAAGTGTTGTGTTGAGGGATACAGAAAAGCTAGAGAAATGATCTTATAAAACATAGTCCAATTTAACCCAAGAGGAACATGAGGTTTGTTAAAATTACAAAAGAATAATGACATCTTGATAATACTAGCAGACAAAGGGGGTACTATAGTTCTATTGAATAAACAAGATTATCTTGCTGAAGTATACAGACAACTAAATGTTACATTTAGTTATAAGCTATTAGGACAAGACCCCACTAAAACAATTCAGTTCATTATTAAGATTATAATAGGTGACTTCTGGCTGTAAATGGAGGAGTGAAGGGAGGTTTATTAGGGAATTCTCCCTGTTACCAACTACCTGAAGTGTTAGGAGCAGGCCTGATACTTTGACAGATCAGCTTAAAAACTGTCTTGGGGATAGGACAGCTTAAGGATCTAACACAGGGTCAGAATTTCCCGAGCTGGGCTTGGCAGGAGCTTTTTTTTTTTTTATATATATATAATATTTTTATTGAAAATTTAATTTTAAAAATAAAATCCCCCTTTCCCACTTCCAAGCTTACATTTCCCAGTTGAATCTGCTTATTTTCATTGAGGGGTGATCAGGAGAAGAGAATCTCTAAACTTTATAAATTACTGAAGAAGAGAGGAATAGAATCAGAAGTTGTTAAAGATACAATGGTTAGGTGGGCACAGAACACTGGACATTAAATTGAATTAGAAATTTGGGAGAGAGCAAAGGCTTTTAATTCCCTAATGAGCCAGACGGATCTGGGGCGACCCGACCCATAGACACCATTGGCCACCACTTCAGTGGAGCTGCTTTTAGCAGCTCATTCTACACCCTTCAGTTTCTTAAATAACCCCAATCAAGATGAAAGCAATTAAAGATGCTTCTCAGAGACCGGCTGACTTTACTTTGAGTGCCTTATTTGCAATTTCAAGTGGAAACATTCACAGGCTAAATGGCGAAGTGTAAAGTAAGTCTTTCTTAAAGAGACAGTATCTAATATTGCTAATTAAAAAAATTAAATTTTAAATACTTTTCATGAGAAATTGGATTTTGCTCAAGGTCATCAGGGCAAGGAAACAAAAACCTGATTTTTTTTTTAAAAAAATGCTAAACATCTTGAAAGTCATGAAGGGCTAAAGCAGACAGTATAACGCTGACATCTAGTGGATTAAGCCAAAAACAGCTTCAATAATTATAGAATTAATTCAAAGAGATGAATTCACAACAATGGATTTTACAGGAGATGAGACTTATGAAACAGGAGTTACTTCAAATGCTTTTCGATGTGAAACCTAAGTGGAAGGAGTCAAGGTGTCTACTACATACCAATAAAGAAATCAGCCTGACAGTAGAATGGAAACATTGGCCATTTCCGCACAGGGGACTTAAAATGGCACAGTGCATCCTCGCACCTTGGAGCAGACTAGGTCCGGACTACTTACCTCAGATTCACACCTCAGTCCACTCCAAAACACCCCAATTGGTCCTCCAGCACGCTTTTTAAAGAATGGAAAAAACAGGTTTTTCATTTTTCTAGAGCGTGCCATTTCATACCTGCTTCCTTGTGCAGATTCACAGACTCGCACCAATGTGAGCCTGCGATCTGCAGAGGGCGGGCTTTAGGTGTGGCAAGCTTCGCGGTTGGTCGGGACCCATGAACAACTGGAAGAGGCCATTTTGGAAGCCAGAGCAGTGCAAAACTAAGACCTCACACTGCTCCGATTCACCATGGACGAGACGAGGAGCCCTGTGGAAGGGCTTAAGGGACAGTCCTCATTGGTCCATGCTCAGAAAGATGTGGTAAGTACCGGCATGGAGCGATTCCCTCACCTCGTGCAGAAATGACCATTGAAGCAACTCAAGAAGACACTTCACATATTCAACCAGTACATCAAATCAAGGAGAAGCAGAATTTGGAGAATGAAAGAAACCTTTGGAGACAAAGGAGGGAGAAAAAGATTTGAAAGCAGCAGGCATATGGATATGAAAATATCAGAAAATCCAGAGAAATGTATTTAATACTCCAATGGAACTACAGATTCAAAGAGATGGAATTGGTGAAAATTTGACTCATGTGAACTGGACTGAGATACAAAACATCAGCACAATGAACTTGACACACACGCCAACTCCAAACCAGAGAAAGCATATCAAGAGGAAGAACTCATGGGAACTGATGCTTTATTACTATCATAATAGATTTAAAATGGATGCAACTCCAAAAATGAGAGACTCTGCACAGGAAATTAAGAAACACTTGCAGGACATAGATCTTAAGAAAACAGATGACCATGTAGATTTTAATAATGTGATAGAAAAGATGCCTAATCAGATTTTGAAAGATGAGAAAGGGATTGGATGAGAATGATAGCTTAAACATTTTTACTTGTGATACAGAATTTATGTTAGATAGGTTTATTAATGGTATTAATAACAATATAATTGCTTGCTTTTGCTTTGCTTTTCTTCTTTAGGTTTAAGAGATTATTATATACTTAAATAGAGAAGGGGATTGTTCCTTAGGAGCTTTACACAATTAGATTTATATCTTTGTTAAAGAACTTTAATCTTATTTATTTTTTGTTTTCTTTTTTTAATTTTATTTTATTAAAGTTATAACAATATTTACAAATAATCTTTCTTTTTATAAATATATAAGAAACAGAAAGTAAAGAAATATATACAATCAAAATTATATACCTATATACCTATACATTTATATACCTATCCAACATCTAATTCTATTTCTATTTCTTCTTTTTCTATTGATCTTCTATCTTAATCTACATAAATAGATAGCTCTATATAATTTATGTATCTAAATAAATTTCAGTTACATTTCTTATACATTCTACTTTGTCTTATGAATTTTATGAACATCCTTCTATATAAAAATTATATACAAATGTATGGTTTTAACTTCCTTTTTTCTTTCTTCTAGTTTTATTACTAATTTATTTTTCCAAGCTTCTACTGATCATTTCCCTTTTTATGTGACTTGTCATATAATTTTGAAAATAAATTAAAGAACTTTAATTTTAAACAATAATGTGTTATATGATATAAAGACAAGTAGTAATTCATATTATAAACTTTTATTATCATATGTTACAGTCTAATGAGACCATATTAGAGGAAGTGTAATAATTTGAATAGTAACTCATTATCTGAGGAGTGGGAAGTCTATTTGTATATGTTACACCCTCTAGTTATTGTTTGTCTGGTAATTGTTTAGTAGATTAGTAGGTATGTGCATATTATTTTAGTTTAGTTAGTTTAGTTTAGGTTTGTCATGTCTGTTTATAATATGGGGTTTGTGTGTGTGTGTTTTCCTTACATGTAATTTTAGAGTACTGTATTTGCTGGTGTATAAGACTCACTTTCCCCCAAAAAAATACTGTTTGAAAATGAGGTGCATCTTATACAATGGTGTGTCTTATATGCTGGCAGATACAATAAATGTTGGGGGAGGCATCTTATGCACGAGTTTAATAAAAAATAAGAAAGAAAAGGAGAAAAAGAAAAAAAAATTAATAGATGAAGCAAAAGCATTGGGTAATATCAGCAACAAAGTGGCAAATTCCCCTTATAACAGATTTCCTATAGTCCTGGTTTTCTCTGTGCTCATTAAGATTTGTAAACCTGGGTTCCCACCTCCAGGACATCTCATACTGTCAGGGTCTAATTCTCTTTTAGAACGTCTTGCCATATTTTTGGATTCTTTTTAAGTACCTTTTGTTTGCCAGTCCCCAGCATATTTGAGAGATACAAGAGATTTCATTAGTAAGGTTGAAAATTGGCAGGTTACATCTTCCACTGTTTTGTTAACTTTAGGTGTTGCAGCCCTAAACACATCCATTCGTCATGAGGTGGCTAGACCAGTGACTGAGAGCAGTTTAAATAAGAGGGAAAATTTACATCCTCCAACACATTTTTTTTGTTGAGTCTTTTGGATATAATTTTTGAGAAAAATTATTTTTGATTTAATACTTTTTTTTTCAAATCAAGGGTGTGGCAATGGGTAGTCCTGTGACACCTAGTATGCCTAAATTATATATGGCAGATCTGGAACGGAAAGTGATTATGGATCTAGAGGCAAATCTCTTAATTCTTTTTCTATTGTATTCAAGATACTTTGATGATACATAGATGATTTGATCAAGAACATTTTCTTTTTGGCTGGATGAATGATATCAATCCACACATTAAATTTAATGATCATTCACATAACTGGAGTATCCCATTTCTGGATGTTATGCTCAAGAAGATCACCAATAAGATTCAAGTTTCTTGTTACAGTAAAGCTACTGATAAGAATTCAGTTCTGCACTATTCCAGCAGTTGTAGCCATTCCATAAAACTCAAATTACCATGTACACAATTTTTAAGAGTCAAGAGGAATTATTCTACTTATGAAGATTTCTAACTAAGTAGCATAATTCTCAAAAAACAATTTTTGGCAAGGGGTTACCTAAAGCATTTATTAAGTATTCATATCACAGATCAATGAACAGGATCATTTCAAGATCCAAGTCATCTGATCTTAATATAGTGTGGACATGTATGTTTTGTATTAAGAACATTGTTAGGAGGTATTGGCATGTAGTGGAGAGTACTGAGGGTTATAAGTCCTTGCCAGTAGTAGCACACTACTGTACTTAGAATCTAAAGCATATGTTAGTTCATTCTGATTTCTTACAACATAAATAAAGTGATCCTTCAGGTGTTAGAGGTCATTATACTTGTGGCCAATGCATACATTGTAAATTATCCCTATGTGGGAAGCACTTCACCCATCCACTGTCAGGGAAGAAATAGAATCATAGAGTTGGAAGAGACCATAATGGTCATCGAGTCCAACCTCTGCCAGGCAGGAACTCAATGTACCTCCAGCAAATGGCCATCCATCCTCTATTTTAAAACTTCCACAGAAGGTGACTCTACCACACTCTGAGGCAGCATATTCCACTGTCAAATGGCTCTTACCATCAGGAAATTCTCCCTGAAGTTTAGGTGAAATCTCTTTTCCTGTAGGATGAATCCATTGCTCTGTGTCCTAGGCCATTTCTGCCCTACTCTGTTATAGTGCTATTATTCCACTTTCAACATCCTATGGAATCCCGGGGGTTGCAGTTTAGTGAGGGGCATTTAGAATTGTCAACCAGAGAGCACTTTGTCCTCAGTAAACTACAAACCCCAGAATTCCACAGGATGTTGAAAGTGGAATGCACTATAACAGTGTAGGGTGGAAAGGCCCTAGTCTCTGGAGCAGCAGGAATTAAGCTTGCTCCTTCTTCAACATGACATCCTTTCAAATATTTAAAGATGGCTATCATGTCATCTCTTAACCTTCTTTTCATCAGGCTAAGCATTCCTAGCTCCCTACGCTGTTCTTCATAGGCCATAGTTTCCAGGTCACCATCCTCTGGTTGCCATCCTCTGGACACTTTCCAGCTTGTCAATATCCTTCTTGAATTGTGATTCCCAGAACTGGACACAGTATTTAAGGTGAGGTCGAACCAAAACAGAATAGAGTGGTATTATTACTTCCCTTTATCTTAACCTTATATTCCTATCGAAGCAACCAAGAATTGCCTTGGCTTTTTTATCTGCTGCATCACACTGTTGACTCATGTTCAACTTGTGGTCCACTAAGACTACTAGATCTTTCAGATGTAATGGTTTCAAGCCAGGTGTCATCGATGTTATATCTGTGCATTTCATTCTTTCTTCTTAAGTATAGTACCCTATATTTCTCCCTGTAAAAAATTCATTTTGTTAATTTTGGCCCATCTCTCTAATCTGTCGAGGCTATTTTGAATTCTGATCCTATCCTTCCTATTGGCATCAACTCTAAATTTGATAAGAACACTCTGTTATTCTCATCCAAATCACTGATAAAGATGTTGAATAGCACTGGGCCCGGGACCCTGTGGCACTCCACTAGTCACTTCTCTCCAGGATGAAGAGAAGCCATCAGTGAACACCCTTTGTGTTCAGATGATCAGCCAATTACAAATCCACCTAACAATTAGCATCTAACCCACATTTTACAACCTTATTTGCAGCAATATCATGGGGGACCTTGTCAAAGGTCTCACTGAATTCAAGAGACACTACATCCACAGTATTTCCTTCATTCACCAAGCTTGTAGCTTGTAACTCTATAAAAAAAATAAAAAAAAATAAAGAGAGATCAGATTAGTTTGGCATGGCTTGTTTTTGAGAAACCCATGTTGACTTTTAGTGATCCCAGCATTCCTTTCTATGTACTTGTAGACTCTCTGTTTAATCATCTGCTCTAGAACCTTTCTTCGGTCATCAACTGTTGATTTTGGAAGGAGAAGGTCTGTATTTCTGATGGCATAGTTAACTTTGGCATAATAAAAAGAAAATAAACAAAGGATGTTTTCGCAAAGCTTTTCCGATGCGAAAGGGCCCCTTGAGTGTCGCACAAATATGAGGAGCGGTCCACATGACACACTCACATTTGTGTGATGTTCCAGGGCCTGACACAGATTGCACATGCATTTTTTCATTTTCAGCTTGAAACTGAAAATGCTGTGCGGTTGCGCATAGCTCCGGGCCCCCGCGCACACTCACCTTGCTTGTGGAGCCTCGGGAGCTGGGCTGGTCGTGCTTCCTGTCTCAGTGCAGCCTGCAAAGGCCTCAGGCTGCACTGTGAAAGGAAGAGGCAGAGCTCTCGCACGAGCAGGAAGCTCGTGCGGAGCTGAAGGACCCCAGATGCGAGATCTTCTCTCTGGAGGCTGCTCGCGAGAGCACCGCACCCCAGTGCTGAAAATGGATGAGTTGTGGAAAGGGTCAAAGTCTTCAATAACCACATTATAAGAGGATCACTATTAAAGTTTGGAAAAGCATCAGGTCAAAACACTATCTACAGACTCCACTCTGGATATTGCCTAATGTGGCAATTTACAAAAGGGAAAACACCTTGTTTGGAAAAAGGTTAAGGACTTGACAAAATTCCGAGACAACAAACCATTAATAAAATCCTCAGAAGAACTTCAAGAAGAAGGATTTGCATACCATAGGTTCTTATACAAATAACTTTTAAAAAATGGAAAATTGAATTAAAATTGAATGACTTCCAATTAGAAAGGACAGACCTAGAGAAAATTATCTTGAAAGAAAACTCAAAATTTATGTCCAAAATTTATATATCACCATTGAATTGGGACACTGAAGAAGAAATAAACAACAAATGATAAAATGGACCGAGAATATAGGTTGTACAATCAATTTAGATCAATGGGGAAAAAAACTTGGAATAAAAGATCGAAATATACAGTAAATCATAACATAAGGGAGAATGTATATAAGATGCATTGTAGATGGCATCTGTCATGTGTAATCTGCCTTTTGGCTCTCAAGAAAACACACAGGGTTTTACCAATGTATTTAATGAGGCATATATAGCTTGATCACAAATGGTTGCTGAATCTAACTTTCCATATCATACATTTTGGTTTAATCCTGATACAATATTTGCATAGTTTCAATTCTCATTGATAAATTCTTCCCCCTCCCAATTTTCCATTGGTTGCCTAGATGTCTTAATTTTAATACTTTGATCTAGTGCATCTCTATATTTTTCTTATTTATTTATATAGCTTTACATTGGCCAGGGTCCTATCGCTGTCTGTTTTCAAGCTCTTCTCTTTGTTTTTCTTTCATAGAATCAAAGAATCATAAAGTTGGGTAGAGACCACAGGGGACATCTAGTCCAACTCCCCGCTATGCAAGAACCCATATCAAAGCACTCTCAACAGAGTTCCATCCAGCCTCTGCTTAAAAACCTCCAAAGAAGGAGACTCCACCACACTCTGAGGCAGCATATTCCACTGCTGAACAGCTTTGACCATCAGGAAATTCTTCCTGAAATTCAGATGGAATCTCTTTTCCTGTAGTTTGAATTCATTGCTCCTTGTTCTAGTCTCTGGAGCAGTGGAAAATGAGCCTGTTTTTGTTCAATATGACATCCTTTCAAATATTTAAACATGGCTATCATGTCTCCTCTTAACTTTCTCTTCTGCAGACTAAACATACCCAGGTCCTTAAGTTGCTCCTCATAGGGCATGGTTTCCTAGATCTCTTTCACATGTACACTGGCCCTTGCAATCTACAGCAGTTTACTGATGGTGAACCAAGCTTGTGACTGGGTCGGGCAGCTGACAGACACGGACCAAGATCGAAAGATCCCAACCAACAGCAGCCCTTATGGCTTCTCTAAAACAGATTCACACTCACACTTGCCCAAACTGGAATCCCTACAGGTTTCCCTATGTCTACCCTTTCCTGTGCTCTGCAGGGTGTTGCCTGCATTACTCCACCAATCGTGTTACCCTAAAAGTGTGTGACTCAGAGATCCAGCTGCAATGCCAATGCTTCTGTGGAAAGACTAGGAATTATTAGCTCAAAGGCAGGCCTGTGGTACTAATGCAGGGAAACCAGTTGGATATTAAAAGAATATTTTTATGTGAGATTTAAGCAGTCTCACAACCATACAAGGCTAACCAAAGGAAAGGAGGGAAAAACTGGATAGCGAGGAGTTGGGATGAAGTTGGTGATATTTACTTACTCTTAAGAGAAGAGATGAAGTGATGTGGCTTAGACCGGGTAGCACAAGATGAGAATCTGAGGAGCAGACTGATGATGGGAATCTGAGGAGCAGAGTGATGGCCTATACCCAGTATACTACAGTCTGTCTGGCTTGGAGCCAGGGTTTAAATACCCTTTTTCTGCCCTGAAGGGGAAGGTGTTAATGGATCTCTAGCGGAGCAAACAATGGGGTTGGGAAAAGCTAATGGTCTTGCCATTAGGTGACAAAGAATTAATGGGAATCATAGTAGCTTCCTAATGTCTGGGCAGGTGAGGAAATAAAGGAGAATTTCAGCAGGAAGAGGGAACAGTTGCTCTATTGAGATACTTTTGTCTGCTATCGTGTTTGAAGGCTGAGTCATTGAGGGGATTACTGCAAGCTCATTAGCAAGGGAGCTTCCTGGCTGATCCCTTGGACTTATGACATGGCCATGCCCTGAGGTCCCATCTGACTTAGTTTTGCAGATGTGCAGTCAGTCCTTTTTGCCAGCACGGCATTTCAGCCATAACAATGTGTGATGCATATTTTGTACCAATTAAATAATGTTCATGGCCAATCATATCATGGACTGAGGGTATATGGCATAGTAACACTGTGGTGGATGCTGTTTGCTATTTTGGTATTCTTTCAGATTATTTTGTGCCCTCACTTTTTAACAGGCTGATCTAGGATTTCTTTGGGTCTTTTTTTTTTTAAGAACAGAAAGTAATGTCCTGTTATTTCTTCTTTTTCTTTTTTCTTTTTTTAAGCCTGTACAGGCTTTTAAAAAGTAGAAAGAGGCCAAAAATGATTGCAGGACAAGCAAACAAACTATAATAAAAACCAAAAGAACACTCAATATTTTGGGAGAGGAGATGCCATAATGGCCAATGTAGTCCCTTAACACCTGGCAGTTGCCCATTTCTGCTTTAGTTACTATACTATGCTAGATGTGAGACTGTAATGTCAATTCATTTACTGGCCAGATTCTTATGGTTCGGTTGCTAATTACAATGATAATAAAAAATGTCAACTATTTTTGAATTGGTTTATCTTAAATTCTCTGTTATATATGGGAAATTCTGTCTCCTCATTTGTAGTTACTTCACAAGTAGAATGCCTTCACCACTATAGAAGTGATGGATAGCAATCCAATTAGTTAATGCTGGAAAAAAAATATTTTAGTCTTTAAAGTGGCATAAGGCAGTTGATCTGCTGCTTTCAGAAACCCCCTCTCTTTTTTTGAAATGTCCAATGGAATTTCACAACACATGTTCTTAGAGATCCAGCTTTATTAGTATTTTAAGATGTTTCTTGAGGGAAAACACACACCTTGGATATAACAATCTGTTCTTTACCAGCTGATGGAAAAACTCTAGTTTTACCAATTTGTCATTGTTGTTAAAGTGACTAGCAGTTCCTTTTAATCTCTTATTGCCAATTGTCCTCTTGTGGGGTAGGTTTAGTTAGATGACCTTTTACTTTCAAATGATTGTCTTGTCCATTAAGCATGCAAAGAACCAAGTATCCTTTTTTTCAGTTGTTGATAAAACAAGTTTCACTGGTTCAGCAAAATTGCTTTTATTCAAGATTGGGCTGGGTGCAGGTTTTCTCTAAGACAAAATCTTTTGGATCTTCAAAGCAGGCTGGTGGGCTGTTTTAATCTCTTCCCTTTCCTGGGGCCTGCAGGTCTTTGTTCAGAGAAGAGTATGCAATGTTCCTCTACTTTACTGGTTTTTGGAAATACGGGTGGCTGAACTCCTGTTATGTTTCTTTGGCGTCACTGTTTGCTGGCTTGATTGGTTATCAACAGAGAGGTCTTCCTGTTCCATTTCCTTGGTCTTGGTGTTGCCTGGTGTGGTGAACTGGACAGAATGTTTCTTTGTCTGCCTTTCCTCTGATGTTTCTTCTGGTGTGGAAGGATTTGCCAAACTGTAGAAAATTTCATCATCAGAATAATGTGTTTTTCTTTTGGCTTTTTTTCCACCAGAAATATCTGGGCGTTTGTTATGTTTCTTACCAGCCCTCTTCTTTAGTTTGGCATACAGAAGACCTGAGCGCCTGTTAATATAATGACTCCTTTTCCTTGGTCTACCAGCCCGCAAAGGTTTTCTGTGGTAACCTTTACTCCTATAAGACCTCCTGGTATGCTTGGCCTTCTGGGATGAAAGCATGTTGTCTGTAATCCGTCTGTTGTAATATCGAGACATGGACAGACGCTTCTTTTGATAGTGACTCCTTGCGAACCTCGTAACACATTTGGTTCTCATCTTCCTTTGTTGCCTAGAATGTAGTTTCCTTCGTCTGCTCAGGGTCTTCTGGGATCTTCTCTGCTTCCTTCTTTGGAAGTAGACCCTCCTACCTCTTTGGAAGGCAGCCATGGCTTGCTGGGTTTTCCCCCCTCTCTCCTCCTCGGCTCAACTGCCCCAGTGATCATGACCTCACTTTAGTTGTGCTCTTAAGTAGTGGAAGACATTCAAATGAGTCATTGGCTTTGAGTGCTGTGATTGGCTGGATAGGACAATAGCCCAGAGAGATAGCTAATAATGCTTGATTATGAGATATCCCCTTCAGTATGAAATACTGGTTATATGTAATTCTCACCAGCTACCTCAGTTGCACAAGAAGATCTAAATAGTGTTGTCATAGCTGTGTTAAAGAAATAATGTCATTAATGACTGAGATTCTGGTCATCCTTTAACAAGCCATTCTTATCTTAAATTCACAATGTTGTAAACATATAATTTGATTCTGAACCAGAATAGACTGCTAGTTTGTTTAACAGTCCAGCCATCATTTCATTCATTCTTACAGATGTTTTGGTTACCTTTCCCAGTCAACCATTCAAATTGACCTTCTATAGACTCCTTCAATGTTTAAAAACAAAAACAAAAAACAGCGCTCTCATTCCTTACTATCAGATTTATATGTCAGATAGGAACTAAATATATTGGGTGTGATCTTCATGGTGTCAGCTTGTTTTTCAAGGTGAAAGTCCCTGAAACTAACGTTTTTCTAAGTTAGTGTGGTGTTTCGCTACTCTGTTAGTCTCGAGAAAACACACAGGTATTTTCCATTGCATTTAATGAGGCACAAGATGTTTAGTTTACAACGGTTGCTGGTATATACAATTTATAACACACAATGAGTTACATAGGGGTACATACTTTTACTGACTCACAATGCCCATTAGCAGAGTCTCCAGGTCTTCACCTCTTCCAAACATCCAGTTTTTCTCAAGGCACTAACTTCACATATTTTGACCTAAAGCATTACCGTCTTGCTTGTGTCGTCTTCATTTCAGTCTCTTGGAGTATCTCATTTAACATAGTACGGGTGTCTTCAGGCTATTCTTTTTACCCTCTAGTCTTTTTGATCCCTCTTCACTAGGCTGATATCCCAGACCCTTCCCTTTGATATGCTACCCATTGTTAACTGCAGTCCTAACTCTGATAGTCTAAAGTCCATACATAGGAAATCATTTTTTCATCGTTGTCACTTCTAAGTAAACAAAGCCTTGCCTGGCCAGTCTGGCTAAATACCCATTTACACCACTCTACAGATGATAAACAATGTTCAACAGCAACCATTTGGCTTGTAACACATTATGTCCATACAAACCTTATGTTTCATCAATAGCTTGTTCCACAAACATGCATAGTTGTCAATTCCTATGCCATAGAGCACACCTAATACAACAGTTAGCCCAAGCAAAGCCATATTAGCCTTCTCCTTCCAGAGCAAGGTAAGAGAGACATCATTCCTTGTATTTTCACTGTTCAGGTATGTGTATCAGGCTGTCAAAATAACACCAGCCACTCACAAAAAGGAAAAATCAGCAGATTTGGGAAGCTCAAGGTTTGTGGAAGCCCATGTTTCAGTTGATAGAATCGTAGAATTGTAGAGCTGGTAGTGATCCAAGAACCCTCATTGATGCAAGAAATCCACAACTGAAATATCCTTGACAAATACAACATCTGATTAAAAAGCCTGTTTAGCAATTCAGAGGGGAAGGAAGTTAAAGAGTGAGTTTAGAAACTGTTGGGTAGGTAAGAAGGCATGAGCTTTGGGTTCAAGAGGGAAGGGTGAGTGGGACAGGACCCTCTCTTATTCAGTGTGGCTACAAGTGATTGGGCTCAGAGTAAACCAAGCTATCTTCCAGTTCTGTGGACCTGGAGAATTAATTGGGTCATCCCATTGCTATATACATTTAAATATTTTGAGTATGGTTGAAAGCCTTAAAAATGGGGCTCAAGGAAGGTTCCAGAATAAAATGAGATACAAGTGAAATCACATATAGCTAAAAACATGCCAACAAATTTAGATTAAAATAATATTAAGCTTTTTATAAAATTAGAATCCTATTAAACATTAATTTAAAAGCATGGATAAAAACAGTGCAGCACTAAAACAGAAAATCTATTATATAAAACAATCAGTTCACAATAGAGAAGAGAAGTCATGAGAAGTCAATAGAGAAGAGAAAAGTCATCACTAGATGAGAGAAAGACATGAAGGAGAAGCCAGCCTCACTACTCTAGGAAAGGTGTGTCAGAATGTAGTGGGAGCCATCAACCGTTGCTGTGAAGGTGGGACTGAGAAAAGTGCTTTCCCTGAAGATCTTCAAATTCAGGCAGGCTCATATGGACTCTAGATAGTCTTGATTTGAGACCTTCACTGGTCATAACTAGCACCTTTAATTGTGCCTCGTTGGCAACCAGCAGAGTTATAACACAGAAGTCAAGTGTGCTCTGTAACAATGCTACCCTGCCTCACGTTTAGGTTACAGAGCCTAGCCCGGGTCTCTACTAGGGCGGAGCTAGCATCTCTGGCCACAAGCCACAGTCCCTAAGCGGCCAGCGAGTCCTTTGCTGGACCGAACAGGTTCCTGGACTTAAACGCCAGGGCGTAAGCTTCAAGGAGGGAGCTAAAGATCTGCCGTCTGGAAGACCGAGTCCTTCCAGGAGCATTTGCTTTTACTCAAAACCCATTTTTCTAGTTTACCATGGACCTCTTCCTCACACATGAGGTCCTTTACTGCTACTACACTGGGGCTATCCTTGGCCATTGCCAGGCAAGCCTAACGCTACAAAATGCAGAACCAAAACTGGAGTGATGGGGAGAACCACCAAGGCCCCTTGGGGGAACTCAGGGAAACAAACTCTCTGGAACTGCACTAGGGAAGAGGGACAAGGAACCAATCTCCAGCCTGCCCAATGGAGGGAAACGGTTGGTGGATAGGGAGGGCACTCCGACCCAGGGGCCACCTACAGGAGTACTTGCCTGCCTGCAGTAGGGGATGATGAGTTCAACTCCGAAGAGGAACTCACAACGCTGTCTGTCCAAGCAGCTGGGGAAGAGGGGTGAGGGACCAAAAACCAAATTGTCCCTAACTGGTTTTCTGGGTGAGGGGGCCCTTCCTACACCACAGGCTAAACCACTAAACCCACACAAAGACTAGATTGGGATTCCTATCCAATCCTAGTCAGCTAGCCAAATCGGGATTCCTACCCGCAAAGTCGGAGAAGTCGGGATTCCTACCTGTGTCTCCTCCAATAAAAAACCAAAACCACAAAACTCAAGGGAAAGGGGCACCAGATGAGCCACGCCCTTCCTAAAGTGCTTCAGTGTGTACCTTGCCGCTAAAGTGTTGAGTGTGTGTAGACTGTGCCTTACGTGCTAGGCCTAAAACGCATAAGATCCCAGCCCACGATAGACCCAAGATGGGGAGATGATTCCCAGGACAAGATGAAAGAAGGGGTATAGATTACCACCCGATAGAACTAACTTACAAAGAGACACAAAACACATGCACAGTCCTGCCTAACTGCGATCTAAAACAGCTCTACTAACCGTTCCGTAGATCGGCACCACCCAATTTGAGGAGGTTCGCAACTCCTTCTCAAACTGGGGGTACCGGGGCTGCCCGCATTCTCCACCACTCTGTTACCCTGTATGTTGGGGGTCCCGGGAGGGGCATCCAAATTACCAAATATAAAACACAAGTTGGGGGAATTTAGCTTGAGCACTTTCTCGGCTAAACGAGAGGCAGGGTAACGTTAGCAAGAATTTTTAACCCTGTGTATACAGCATCAGGTCAGAGAGCAGCTAGACAAGGTTTTCAAAGTAACAAACAATATTTTATTAAAGACAAGAAATACGCAAGATAAGACATAAACTAACTAACTGAGAAATAGAAATGGAGAGCTTTTTGGGAAAGGCAATACGACACCTGGTCTCATAGTCCTGGAGAAAAGTGGGGTTCTGGGGAAGAAAGCTCAGTGGGGCTCGCTGAGGGGAGTTCCTTCAGACTACCAGCAGCAAGGTGGGATGGAAGTCTAAAGTAGTCCAAAGACGTCCCAAAAGTGGGGACCTTATATAGGGTGGATTTTACCTACAGGCTGTGTCATGCTCGGTGAGAACAAAGGAAATTTGGAGTTGGACAAAGGAGTTGGCAAAGGTCAAGTTTTACATGATTGGTTTAGCTCTTAAGACAATAGCGTGGCCAGTTCGTTAACAGCCCGATACAAAGGAATAGCTTGGCTCTTGTCTGTGTGGCTTTGTGTAAATCCGAGCCGAGCAGAGCCGGTTTGCAGGGAGGTTTTTCCCTAAAGCAACGGAGAGGCTTAAGTTGCCTGCCTGAATGGGGTCTTGGAATGTACAACCATTAATGGCCACACCCGTACGTGCTTGTCCAGGAGGCCTCTGCAAACACGTGGAGTATGGTGGCAGAGAAAGGTCAAGCAAAGGCCAAATTATTTGATATCAAAAGGATATCTAGTGCTCTCACCCGACATATCATAACCATGATAACAACAAGTCCGTTAACAATCTGGCAACAGCACTTTGGACCAAACATTCTTCAAAGCAGCCCCATTTAGAGAGTCTTAAAGTGATCCAGATGGGATGTAACTTAGACATGTCACCATGGCCAAATCAGACATTCCAAATAAGCATGCTCACTTGGTGCATAAATTTTAATTGTGCAAATCGCCTTCCAGCCATCCCTGAAACTTGAGCATCCAGATTGAAGGCTCAGTCCACAAATACACCAAACTATGAACCTGCATTTTGAAAGGGAGTATAACTCTACCTAGTACAAGCTGAATCTCTATTCTCTGGTCTCCTTTTCAACTAACTAGGAGCACCTTTGTCTTACCTGGATTAATTTGTTCACCATCATCCAGTCCATTTCTGTCAACAGGCACTATTTTAGAACTAAAACAGCTTCCTTAGATTAAGGTGAAGAGAAAAAATGGAAATGGGTGTCATCAGCATACTGCTGATATCAAACCCCAGAATGCCAGACAGCTTTTCCTAGTATTTTATATATATGTTGAATAACACTGTTACCCCCTTGCCTAATCCTGTCCCAGGGTTTACAACTTTGATATAAAATTAATCTAACCCACCAGAGAGGTCCCTCAGACGTGCACGTAGGCAATAAAATGGTCGTACAATCTAAAAAAACAAAAAAACAAAACTAGATCAGGCCAGTAAATATCCCCAGTCACATAGCAACAGAAGGCCTCATGTTATATTGCCCTGGTGAACAAATAGTCTTTGACCTTTTAAGGAGTCCACTTGAAGAGAGTCAAAGTGTTGGGCACTGGAAGTAATAAACCTTATCAGACTCATCTCCAGAAACCCACACGGCAGCCTCAAAGCAGAGGAAGATCCTGTTATTTAGATGATCTTCCGATATCAGAGAAATGCCAGGTGTGGAGATGTTTTGCTTTCTGAGCTGTTTGTTTTCCCTGGGAAAGGATTTACCTTCAAAGTAAATTTTTCCTACAAATAGTCCATGTTTTAAGGCTAGAGGAGACAGAAAGGAAGGGACACAGTAGGGGATGCAAGAAGAAAAAGACGATGCAATGCTGTGATCCCTGCCTCTCTAACAGAAGACTTCAGGAGAGGTGCAGTATACTATCCTATTTTTCCTATTTTCACTCTTTAAGTCTATTAGCCCTTGAATGAGTGTGGGTGTGTGCGAGCTTAAGTACAAACTATTGTTATTCAATAAAGCTATTCATTGAATCTCTTTGTGTGATTTCTGACTGAGCCAGACCCCGTAAACTTTGAGTTAAAAAGATCCTAATTACCCTGCCCTCTTTGCGTTGCTAAAGCAGTGCTCAGAGCTAATTTCCCCACAAGAGACAATTCTGACAGCTTTTGGGAATCCCCTTAAGGAAGTCACAAGCAAGCACAGTAACAACGCGCATGACAAAACAACCCCATGGAAACCTCACAGGCTAATCACCAAGGAGTCAAGGAGGAGCCCCCAGCACCCTTTCCAGGTAGGAATGGAATCTCCATAAAAACTGCCCTCAACTCTCATCCCAAAAAAATCAGTCTAGAGGTGACAAAAACCATTAAGAGGTTGAGCAGAACTGATAGGAACGCATTCCCCCTGCCCAGTTCCTAGTGAAAGTCATGCACCAAGGTGACCAACTCCATTTCTATCTCATATCAGAGCATGAAGCAGATTAAGAGATCTGTCTCAACCAGGAACCTCTGGAGCAGGAAGGCTATCACATGTTTCAACAACTTGCCCAGAAACGGATTGGAAACTGGTTGATAATTATCCAGTAGAGTGGGATCCTGAGAGGTCTTTTCAACAAGCATCTTACAACTGCTTTTTTTAGACAGGGTGGAACACTTGGAGATAGATATTAAGCACTCCCATTGCCCATGCAATCAGTCCTAGTCTAGCTTTTCTAATACACATATTTCTAATACACTACTGTAGGTTCCATGTCTTCACAGAATCTTGGGCTATACAAATTGAAAAACATCTAAACCAAGGAATTGTCAGTTCCATGCATGGGGTTTGTATTACCTATAGCATCTATGTCAGATGCAGTTTTATCCATGAAGTGTTTAGTAAATTGTTTGCAGCAGTCTGTTGAAATCATAGGAAATCTTCAGTCATAGGAAATCTTCAGTCACTTGAAACAGTTCCGTTGAATGGCTCTTTGTAGATGCAGTGGTGGCAGAGGTGCTTTTCTTTTGTTTTATATTTTGCTGCCTGCACTGTGATGGAGCAGACCTTCAGATGGGGTCTATGCTCATTAAGGTAGATGGAGAACAATTGAAAATGAAGACAAATGAGCAATTGGTTTAAGATGGCTTTGATATAAGATGGTTTGCTTATAGACAGTTATCTGAAAGATTTAAAATGAATAAAAATTGTTTGGTTTTTATTGTGGACAAAACAGAATTTCAAGATCAACTGTATAAAGATGATGAACATCTGATAGCCAAAATATATCAGATATTGTTGGTGTTAGAAATGCAAGAAGGACGGATGAAAGAGTGCATGATAAAGTGGGCTCAAAATGAAGACCACTCAATTCAGACAAATTGATGGCATTATTTAGAGAGAGTTCTTTGAAGGAATTTAAGGTCCTTTTTGCATGGCATTTACCATGCGAAGGGGCCCCTTGAACGCTGTGCAAATGTGAGGATCGGGCCATACGACACACTCACAATTGCGCAATGCTCCAGGGACTGGCAGGTGCCACTTGCACAGTTTTTCATTTTCGGCTTTAAGTTGAAAATGGTGCATGACTGCGCATCGCTCCGGGGCTCCACACGGACTTGCTGTGCATGCAGAGCTCCAGAGCTGCGGTGCTCATGCTTCCTGCCCCAGCGCAGCCTGGGAAACTCCCAGGCTGCACTGCGGAAGGAAGAGGCAGGGCTCTCATGCAAGCAGCCGGCAGCTGCGGAGCTGAAGCAACGGGGACGTGAGAGCCTCTTGCAAGAGGCTGCTCCCGCGATCCGCGCACCCTAGCTCCGCAAAAAGGTAAGCTGCAGAAAAGGCCTAAGAATCAATGGGAAAAGGTTATAATCTTTTTTAAGAAAAATTGTGGGGAGACTTGCAACAGGTTTTGATTAACATGACTAGAATCATTATTACAGTACTCTACAGTTAACATAAGTAGTGGAGTAATAATTTTATAAGTATAAATGTAGTAAAAACTTTACACAATTATAACTTAGTGTATTTACATGGCATTGCCTGGGATTTTATTATCCTCTTTAGAACTCACCAAAGTGTCTTCTCCAGTACCTGTAACTTTTCTTCACATTTCCCAATGCAATCTGTATTCAGAGTTATTTACATACACAGTTTGGGTTCCTGAGGGAATGCACTGTCCTCCTCCTTGCTGCTCGGCCTTGTCTCCATAGCAACCAGCCTATTCTAATACCTGTAACTTTTCCTCATATTCCCCAATCCAATCTGTATTCAGAGTTGTTAATATACAGAAGGTTGGGCTTCTGAGGGAATACACATCCTTCTTCTTGCTGCTAGGCTTTGTCTCCACAGCAACCAGTCTGAGGCCCAAGAGCTCTGTGGATGAGAATTCTAAAGCCCCTCCCTAAACTGTCAACTCCAAGATTCCATAGAATCTTCTCAGCCAGCCAATCATATGAGGTCTTCTTGCCTCACTCAGCCAATCGTATGAGGTTTGCCTGCCTGATACAGACAAGCAGACAAGATCGCTTACAAACTTTGACTTTTATATAGTAGATTAGATTATTTAGGTATGGATATATAGATGGAACTTCAAAGAAATATAATAAGCTTTCAATAAGGAGTGAGAAGTCAAGCATTTCTCACTTTTTGAGTTTTTGTAGTTAGGGTCTTAGTTTAGCTAAATATGTATTGTTTAGTTTGTAGATGTTTAGTATGTGCATGTGCTTGTTCCCTTTTATGTTGTTTTAAGCAATTAAATCTGCTTTCAATAAAAGTATTTTTAAAAAATAGGCTCTAGGCTGTAGCCTATGTTTGGTCAGACATGGTCTGAGTTTTCTGCTTAGATTTTGTTACCCCACTGGCATACCCTATCCCGGGGATTTTAAATTTGATTTCAAATATGCCCACCATGCCAGAGAGGTTGCCTGAATGGGTAAGTGGATAAAAAGGTCGAACAATTGAAAATAGATCAGGCCAGGAAAACCTCTAGTCATGTTCCCCTAGGGGACCTGAGGATAAACACGTCTGTGCAGACAAAGGTTTTTCAGCCAACTTGAGGGGATTAGCGTGTTTTCCCCAGGTTGAGTAATTCTGACTTTAGAAAAGTCCTACATGGCAAGGTCTATCTGCATAAACCAATCATGCAAACTACCAATTTGCCATTGTCTGGCATTTCTTCCTTTGTTTTGGCCATTGTTCTCCCCGGGAAAGGGCTTGCCCTCGAGGTACATTCTACCCTATAAGTAGTCCTATTTTTGAGGGTCTCTTCGAACTCCTCGCCATGCTAGCAGACTGGCACTCTGTTAGTTGAGTGATCCCCTCAGCTGTCTCTTCCCTGAACTCCGTTCTTCTCACTGTTTCTCAGACTGGAGACTTCAGGATAGGTGCAGTGTCACCGCCTCTACACCCCCTTTGCTATATCTCCTATCAACTTTCACCTCTTTTCCTTCTCAATAGGCCTTGTGTGAGTTGATGCGTGAGAATACATTCATTTAATAAAATTCATTTATTGGTACATTTGTCTGGCTTTTTGCCTGGCTTGACCCCATAAAGTTGGGCAAAAGATTCTGCTGGGTTATCCTGCCCCTAGTTTTGCTAATGCCAGTGCTCCACTAATTTCCCGAACCTTTATAACTTGCAGCAAATCAAGGTGTTCCCCACGGGAACCCCAGAAGCCAGGGTAACAATCGCTCTAGTCTCCATCTCATTCTTTTCATTTCCACCCTCTCCATAGAGAATCAAGGGGATGGCTTAGCTCCATTTCATGAGAGAGGACACTCAGGAGTGATCATGCCCATTTCAACATTCCAGGGGGTAACCAGGGCTTCAACAGAATCACCTGCCAAGGTGACAGGAAAATTTGCAAGAACCATAAAAAAAAACTTCTGGATCCATCAGTCTCTTAATAGATCTGCCACTGTTGCAAAAGCTCTGAGTTGCCAGGAATCTGGTCAGGTAGTAATTTGTCCTTGGAAATGGAACTATAGAAAATTCCTTTACACCCAGATCACCATCATCCTACCATATTGGTGAACCAGGATATTCACTCTTTACTTCTTGCAGTACTTCAAAATTACCGTTAGAGGTCAGCAATTGAACATTAAGTTCTATTAATATTCAGGTCTGTGTGTAAAGTTGAATTGTTATGCAGCTATGATGCAATAGAGTCTTTTTTTTCTTTCTTCCTGGATTTTTGCCAATCTCTTATTTTCAGATTAGGAGTTTCTTTTCCTTTTGGAAAAAACATAGTGTGAAAAAATTAGCTTGCATTTAAAAATTAGAAGTCGTAGAAAGAAGCATCCAGGAAGGAGCTTTTCAGCATAAACTGTTATGTTGCTGAATTGTGCAAGTGAGCCCATCCAGATAGGTGAGCTGAAAGGAACATCAAACAATTGTGTTCCAAGGATATGAACTAAAGAAAGAGTTGGAATTGTACACCTTTTGGAGTGCAAGTGACCCAGCAATGCTGTTAATGTGGTTCCCAGGAGATCCAGGATCTCTCCTGCTCTCAAATGATGCCTAAAAATGGCTAGTTTTTCCCCCAGAACCCCCCAGATGTATGACTTTCCACTTAAAAGCTACTTTGCTGCCTCTACTATTAGTTCCCAAATACCTTTTAACCAGAACTGGAAATCACTTTCTGGGAAGGAATAGCATACTGAAGTTTGGGAAGGGGGAAGTGGTACAGGTATAGCCTCTAGACCCTCAACACCTGTCTAGTCTTGAATTAAAGATTTGGAGCTGGGCAAAGTTTTCTCTCTCATTTTTTTCCCCTGATGATATTTGTGTTGGGAATGGGATGTTTTTGAGAAAAGAGAGCAATTCTTAGGGTGTTTGTGTAGCATAGGAGAGAGAATACAACCTGATTGCAAGATGTTATTAAGGTTTTTTTCCCCTTCAAAATATCTTACAACAGTGATACGAAATTTGAGCAAGTCACATAGTTCTCACTCACTCTGGAACAAGGATTGCAACCATCCCATGCAGTGTGCTGGTACTGCATGTTGGTATGACACTGTACAGAAAAACATGGTGCCTCCAAAACATGATGTTACTACCTCTAAGAAGGGATGGATAATTGTATTTCCACATGCATTTATTCATACCTATGATTGGCCTTGTTTCCAATAATTTGAGGGGGTGGGGGAAATCCCTGCATCTATGGTAATTGCTCATTTATGTAAGTATTAGAAATATTTTAAAATGAAGAATATCTTCTTTCTAAGTACAGTCCATTTCCTGACCAAATGTCCATCTTCATTTCTGATCTTCGGAGAAGGGGCATTATAATTTGTAACGGGTTAACTTTTCAGCCATGTTCACAAGATCATAGTATCAGCATTGCAAGAGATCACATGGGTCATCCAGTTCACCCCCCTGCCATGCTAGAATATGTGATCAAAGCATCCCTGACAGGTAGCTACTCAGTCTCTGTTTAGAAACCTCCAAATGAGACTCCAACAGACTCTGAGGCAGCATATCCCACTGTCAAACTGCAGCAGGGAGTTCTTCCTAATGTTTAGGTGAGATCTCTTTTCCTGAAGTTTGAATTCGTTTCTCCATGTCCTAGTCTCTGGAGCAGTGGAAAATAAGCTTGTCCCATCCTCCACATGACATCTTTTCAAATATTTAGACATAGTTATCATGTCACCCCTTTACTCATTTCTTCTCCGGGCTAAACATCTCCAGTTTCCTAAGCTGGAGCACCTCATAGGGCATAGTTTCCATACACTGAAATTATCTTTAAAGCTAGTGAGACAAGTGGGACTTCCCAATCTTGTCAGAGTTTCACTTCTAAAAAATATTAGGCTATTGAATTCTTCCATTACTACTATATCTCTGCTTTTTCAATGTTAGGTCATTTTATCTCAGAAGTCATCATCCCAATCTTCAGCCTGGCTTGGGGGTCTATTGTAGATATTTACAATGAAATTGCTATTGCTTCTCTCCACTTTAATTTTTATACCCACATGCACTTGACCTGGTTTCCATGCTTTAAATAATGCATTTCCTCACAGGTGTACACAACTTTGATATTAAGACTCCTCTACCTCCTTTTCTATTTGGTCTATTTCTCTGGAATAGGATACAGCCCTTTATTCGTACATAACAATATGTGTGTAGTATACAGGCTAGCTCTGATTTTAAAGAACAAGATTAGAGGGTTCAAAAACTTCATTCAGAAATATAGAAGCAAAAATAGCACATCTTGGCAATTGCCAATACTAAAAAACTATTGGGTTTACAGTACTATATAAACCATTGCATTTCAAAATTAGTCAGCACTGCCATCCCATTTGCTGATAATTCGAAGCAGCACTTTTCCTGGGCTCACCATCCCCTTCTCCCATGTTCCCACTCAACCTGCCAACAGTGTGACTTTGCAGCAGTGGCAGTTTGTTCTTATCACAGATTTTTAGCCAAACATTCCCAGGTTTCCAGGTTCCTATCCATGACCTCATCTCATCCTCCTCCCTCCTAGACAGCAAAGCATGTAAGCACTAATATATGGCTCTAAACATGGCAGGAAGAGGGCAGCTAACCTGACATTCTGCACCCAAGACTGTTTCCCTCTCCCCTGTCTATCCTGGCTTACTTGGGTGTGTATCATGAAACTTGCGAACCAAGCAGGGGAAGGCTATAACAAGTTGGACATCCATCTATTCTCGTACACAAGAGGGCAAGTGATTCCAATTAACCAAATACTACAGTTGGCCCTTGTGCTGTCATGAATGCAAAATTTCTGAAGTTTCAGAATGTTGGTCCTGTCTCACGAGGAATGTTGGAGGAGAAGCTGGCCATGCAGGGCACCATTTGTCTGGCACTGCCACCAGTTTGAAAAGGCCAAAATAAAAAAACATGGTGAATTTATCTGTGAGATTTGGGCAACTCTAATTCAGCAGTCACATCATTCAGTGAGCATATAACGTGAAATGGTCCAACGTATTTAGGACCCAATTTCCTAGAAGGCTCGGGGCATATAAAAACTTCTTGGGTAAATATACCACGTCAGCTGGATTAAAGTTCCAATCCTGAGCTCTTTTTTGACTGGCATACTTTTTGTAGGTATCCTTAGCATAGTCCAACACCAAGATTATGGCCAGCCAAGCAGATTTAACTTTTTGGGCTCAATCAGCTACCAGGCCTGGGTCAGTCTGGATAACCTCTAGGGATGATAAATGTTTCAATGTCTGCCCATACACAATTTCAAAGGGGGCATGCCAGGTGCTTTGATGACAGCACTGTTGCATCGCATTTCTACAAAGGGGAGAACAGCCTTCCAATCGTCCAGTTGAATCTTAATATAGCACTATAGATATTCTTCCAGAATTTGATTGATTCTCTCAATCTGTTCTCCCATTTCTGAATGATGGCCATGCTCATGGCTTGCTGTACCCTCAACAGACTCAAAAATACCTTCCAGAACTGGGACATGAATTGACTTCCACAATGGGACACTATTTTGCTGAGCAGTTCTCATGTACTGGATAATCTCCACTCCATAAAATTCACTCTGAGGTAGGCAGTAGTTTATTTGTAAAGATAAGAACAACGCAGCACACTTCAATTGAAGTTGCTCAGACTGAAGTATACATGTAACTCAGCCTTCCTGACAACATGTCACCACCAGTATCAGAAGTGGCATGCCAGTTGCTGGAGAGCACAAAATGAAAAGACAGCAGCCTTCTTTTTTTCCTTCCCATAACCAACTGGTTGGCTAAGGTGGAAACAGAATATTGGACCAGATAGTTCTTGGTGTAATCTAGCACTGCTCTTGCATTCGTACATCATCCACGTGACAAACCATTACAAAAAAAAAAAATCTATGTCAAGAATATAGAAAAGTATACCTTACACAGAAGTAAAGCTTTGTAAAGGGTGCAGATTTCTTCCTGGCCTAGGAAATGGCTACCAGAAATGGATTTTCCTTATCTTTCTAGAGAGTCCCACGCATCCTGACTAAAAATAAAATAAAACCCATAAGCAGCCAAAAAGCAAAGGAAAAAAGTCACACCTATAATTAGGGTGCTTGTTAATGTAAAATCTCTATATCAATTGTGCTTTTCTGCAGTCTCTTTGGTTTTCTCTTAACAGTGCTTAGGGATTTCTCCTAGTCAAAAATTGCTTCTGAGGAGATTCATTAAGCTATCATTATGGAATCAAAAATGAATTTTACATTTTACAGATACTAGAGGCTTATATTAATGTGCAATAAAGGCCTTTCTGCACTACACTGTTATAGTGCTATTATTTCACCTTTAATATCCTGTGGAATTCTGGGGTTTGTAGTTTGCTGAGGCCCAAGACTTCTCTGGCTGAGAATTCTAAATGTGCCTCCCTAAACTGCAAACCCCAGGATTCCACAGGATGTTGAAAATGGAGTAATAGTAGTAAGACAGTGTAGTGCAGAAAGGGCCTAAGTCTTCTGCCTATATTATGCACAACAAGTTTATTTGGGGGACTGCCTTGTAGAATAGCAGATTCCACTTCATTGGAAAGTACAGTGATTGGATAGCTACCTCTCTGAAATGCTTTGCTTTGAATTCCTTCCCTGGCAGAGGTTGGACTAGATGACCTGTGAGATACTTTTCAGCTCTATAATCCTGTGACTCAAGTCTGAACCAGCAATGTCCCAAAGCACTAAAATATTGAGATAAACAATAACCCTAGAGTATATCCACAGTATAGCTCTCTGTAAGCTGTTTTCCTTGATATGGTTTTACTCTGCACAGACAGAATAAGGTGGGTTTTTGTTTGGTGAATCCAGGTTGATCATTTGGCTAAGGTGTTTGGAGGCTTGCTTGTGTGTTTTGGGCAGTGTGCTTTCAATAAGCATATGATTTAAAGCAGAGGTAGGCAATGTGCTGCATGCAGCTCTTTCAACCCCTAAATGAGGTCTTGAAGCACCCCCAAGCCCCCACTGTTATCAGGTCATACACCTCCACTCCATGATATGGTTTCTTAATTGGCAAATATTAATTGGGATAAAGTACAAATTATATCCTGATATGGTCGGGAAGCCTGCTGGCAAGGAGGAACTGGCTGCACATGTGCATTGCAAAACTAGGCTAGATTGGGACCTTAAGGGTATGGTCAGAGAAGCTTCACTGACAATGGACTTGCAAAGGTCAGAAACTTGACCTTTAGAAGCAATAGCACCCAAAACTGCTTCCACGGAATGACTGATTGTCTTCGACTCTCTTCCTCTGTCCATCAAAACTCTCATTTTGTCCCATCTGTCCCCCCATTAAGGAGCTATCACAATTCCCATTAGTTCTTTGTCACCTAATGCTAAGACCATTAGCTCATTCCAGGCCCCATTGTCTACGCTGCCAGAGAGTGAAACACCTTCCCTCCCAGGGTGGAGAAAGAGTATTTAAACTCCAGCTCCAAGCCAGATAGCTTGCAGTACTCTGGATATAGGTTGTCACTCTGCTGCTCTGATTCTCAGTTTGGTGCTACCCTCAGACTCTTAGTCTGGGCCACATCACTTTGTCTGGATAGTTGAATATCACCCACTATGCTCTAATTTCTCACTATCCAATTTTTCCTCCCTTTCCTTCAGTGAGCCTTGCGTGATTGTGAGACTGCTTGGATCTTGTGAGCATGTGATTGTTAATTTCCCTAATAAAACAAATATTCTTTGAATCTCCAGTTGGTCTCCCTGCATTAGTACCAGTATACAAAGGTGTAAAATATCCTGCAAAGTTACCACCCTTTTCCAGGCCTCCCTTTGAGCTAATATTCCCCAATGCTTCATGGAGGCACTGGCATCACATGTGGACCTCTGAGTCACTCATGTTTGGTGTAAACCACTGCTCCCAAGAAAGTGAAATTGGGGGTGATATCAGGTGATTGTTCAAACATTTCCCCAAAGCTGACAAAACTGCCTGAAAATGTGGTGGCTTGCTTCCCCTACCCCCCCCGAGCCCCCAAAATCTCCTCTTCACGAACAAACAAAAGTCAGCCAAAAATTATCCAAAATGTCAGCTGGAAGTGATATTGTAACACTTCAAGCATGCTGAAAGGCATTGGGGAGGGGGGTTGAATGGTCCTGCTCAGTTAGCTAAAGGTCAGGGTGTCTACAGAGAGGAAGTATGCCACTGAATTAGTTTGGGGCAGAGCTAGCAGCACCGGCTTCTGGAGACTGGTGAATAAAAAGAGAAAAACAGATGTTTCACATGGGCATTTCATGAAAACGGGAGGCAGAAACTCAGAAGAATGTGACTTAGAGAAGCAAAACTATAAGGAACCATGAAGTGAATTTGGAGCTACACAAACTATTCCACATTCTCTCCTTAATCAAAGATAATAAACCAACAAGAATAGGGACAGGAAAGTAAATATGATTTTATAAGTATAATAGAGATTTGGTAGGGTGACTCCTATGATTGGAATACAACAATTGGATGATATAATCTACTCAAAAAAAGGGTAGAGGGAGAAAGGGAGAGGGAGTAGCATTAAATATCAAAGACAAATTCACTTCTATAGAAACTCACACAAGAACATGCGGGTAAAAACAAATGGAGGAAGAAATAAAAGCAAATGAAAACAACACTGTGGTAAGAATTCACTACAGGCCACCTGTGACACAGATTTTCTTCAAGGCTGGTCTTGCAGTTTATAACCAGAAGAACATGTCATTATTGCTTGCTCTCCAGACCCCCTTTAAAATCCATCCTTGGATCTGGAGTCCTAGGTCTTCGGGTGATCTCACTGTGGACTTTTTTTTCCATTGAATAATAAAAAGAGTAACAAAAACATCAAACTAAAAATATCACAGTAACAATACATAAAACAAAATAATACAAAGGAAAACAGACTATAAAATAAACTACACCATATATTAACAAAAAAGAAAACCAAACTACAAATATCAAACTAAAATATAAGACAATTACAAAACTACATATAAGTAAAAATTGTTTCCTGCTTCTGTTGCAAACAGTGAATAGTAACCCAATAGTAACAATGAATCATTAGATCATGAAAGTAAAGGTATATGCTGGTTGCCTATTACTTATTTTCATAATAAATCTAAACTGACTATATGAGTTAATAGTAAATACATCTAAGTACATTGTAAATAATAATTCTAACTTAATTATTAAAGATCATGTTTAAAAATTAGTGATTAATTAATAATTAATCATTAGTAACTTATTTCATTCTATATTAAAAATTAGTAGTTCTTAAAATAATTTTCTGTATAGTGGGTTTTTTATAAAAACAAAGAAAGTAAAACTATTTTCCAACTACTGTTGTGATAGTAAAAATAGCAGATCCAAAACTAACAATTTAAAGGAATAAAAAAAGAACTATCTTTATTGTCATCAAATATCCTCTGTCCCTTCAAAACCTTTACTTCAAATAACTCATGATTGTTACTCCAAAATGTGAGTGACCCAGAGGCCCACCTGTAATGCCAGTACCTCCATGTGACAGAGGGGAATTAATTAGATCAAAATTAGGAGGCCTGTGAGAGGAGGCGTCAATGTTTACAGGGTCATGCAGGGAAGAACCAGCCAGAGATTCAAAAGTAAGCTAAAAATATGTTTTCTTGAGAAATCCACACATGCATGCAAAAGATTCAAGCACTCACACAAGGACTAACCAAGGTAAAGGGAGGAAAAGTTGTGGATAGAGGACTTTTAGAGTATGGGTGATAATTACCACTCTGGAGAGAAGTGAAGAAAGGCAGTGATGTGACCTAGGTAGGCACCTATGAACAGTTCTCATTCAGGAATCAAATGGACAGTATGGTGTTCATTAATTTGAGAGACTGTGAGGGACTGCTCATAATTGAAGGTTTTTATACCCAAAATCTCCCCTGCAGATATGAATGTGGATTGCTCTCCCAGCTGAGCAGACAATGGGAATTGCAACACAAACAATGAGTTCTAGATGGAGTTAATAGTCTTAGTGTTTAGGGGTAATGGCTGTTGTAATAGTTCTATATTGTGCAGAGATTGGGAAGACAAAGCAGGGAGACATCCAGGTGTGAGAAATCAGGGTTAGAACAATCACAGTTTGGTGGGAATTTCCCTTTTCTGTTCTGAGATGTCCAACTTTTACCATAAGCCTATTGTCTCTATAGGTGCCTGGTAATCTGCCTGATAATGACTTCAATTTCATCTAAGAGCAGTGTGTGGCTGACCTTCCTTGCCATCTCACATTTACAGTCAGTAAGTTTTCTCTTTCCAGCTTGACCTTCCAGTTGCCTCAGGTTCCATTTTACATCAATGCCAATTAATGTGGTACCAATTATATAATATTGCCAATTAAACCATATCAATCTGGCAAGGGGGATGCATGGGGCCATAACATGATCATAAACCATTTTCATCATCAGGAACTTTCTTCCTCTTTTAGTTCTTTCTTTATTTCATTTTCCCAAAAAACAGAATCATGTATAAGTAATCATAAACCATTTACATAAACTATAAATCATAAACCATTTTCATCATTGGATGATTTCTTCCTCTTTTACTTCTTTTAATTTTTCTTTTTCCCCAAAACAGTCTTTTTCTCAAAAACATTTTTTTCCAAATTGTTACTTTTGGATCTGTTCTTTTTAATAATCCTAAAAGGCCTTTTATCAAGGCAACCATGCATAATCTATGTCTTTCATTCTTGTACATAAAAATTAATTTTAATCCAGCTGAAAAAAATATTTTTCCTGGGAAATCTGTGTACCAGTAAGTTCATCAATGAATTGTTCCCCTTTTTTTTTTTTTTTTTTTTTACAAAGAAAACTTCTTGTAAGTTTACAGGCCACTTGTCATAAATTCTCCAAAATGATGTCAAGTCACCACAGTTTTGAGCATTCCGTTTCACAGATACTTGTTGGGTTGTGGCATCCCTTACATTTTTCATCTTTCCAAAACCAGCTGTATTAGGTCTCTCCATTGCTTTCTGTGTATTTATCTCATTTTGAAGCATGATTTTCCAAGTCACAGGTCCTCTCTTGTAGCAATTGTGTTGCATGTTCTTTTTGTTCAGATTGTCACCATGGCATTTCAACCATTTGTTGTCCTCACTTTCATCAAGTCTATTGTTTAGCTCTTGTGAAAATTTTGGCAGTTGCTCCATAAGCATGTCAAACTTTTTCTCAATGAGTGAGTTAACTTGTCTAAACTCATCCAAGCAATGCAAAAAATATTTAGGTATGTCTTCAGACCTTTCTAGGTCCTTTCTAATTTGAATGCCACAATCCCCAATTAAAACCATGATAGTCTCCATTGGATATGTCCTGTATTTCTTAAAGAAATAAGGCTGTGTTCTCAAAACATTAGATAACAGAAGATCTTATTGTAAACATTCCCATAAATGTTAGAATAGCACTATGCAGAAATCCAACTAGGGACGTAACTGTAGAAGTTCCAAGTTATATTTTATCCAACATGATTGTCTTATTAGTAAAAATAAAATCTTGTTCCATTATTGACATTAATCAAGTACAAGTAGGATTCAAACCTGAAGCAGAAGTAAACAGAACAAAGAGTCCAAAATCAGAAGTAAGCTATCAGTCCTTTAGAAATCCAAAAGAGAAAAAATTCAAAATCCACATCCATATCTGAACTTATTAACAATAAAATAATTAAGTCTCAAAGCTACAATAACAACCAAAGCAGTGAGAAAAGAAAAAGGATTGAGTATTCAAACTTAAGTCATACATGGCTCTGATAGCAATCTATGGCTGTGATAGCAATCCAAAAAGCAGTACAGTCCCATTAAATGGTAAGGTTTTAAATTCAAACTGTAGTAAAATTCAAACTGTAGCACACAAAGGACTTCTTCTCTTCTATGAGCAAAAGCAGAAGAAATCAGATTGCATACTTAAGAAAAGATCCAGACTCAGGAAATGTAATGTCCATATGGGGAGTGAAGTCTTCATCCTCTGGCTCCACTGAAACACATGATTCTCCCAGGGCCTTGGGATCTGCTGTGGCTACTCCATTCCTGAGTGGACACATTGCCAGTCCTAATCCTGGCTCAATAGAGTCTTCAGACTGCCTGTGAGACATGGAGTCTACTAGCTTGACAGCGGGGACAGACCCCCATCAGGCACAACACTTCTGAGGACTGCCATCTAGCAGAACACATTAGATCACATCTGCCATTGATGCAATCAACTGCCGGAATGTCACTAACCATGGGCTATTGTGTGTGTTCACTTTGTGTTCTTAACTTTAACAACATATTGAATAACTTCTTTCTTAAGTTCCAGTTCTGAGTTCCAAACCATTAACATTTTTCTAGTTGAATTATGTCAGACCCACGCCTTAAATCACTCAGGCATCCAATATTCATTAACTCCTCTCAGACCCTTAGCTCACTCCTCCAACAATCTATTTCAAGCTCTCAGTCTCAACTGTCTTACTCCAACTATCAGAAGTAAAAACCTTTTTAAAAAGAATTTTGCTCCTTCAGAGACCCCCTCCTTTCCTTTACAGAGATCAGATTGGCTGGCTGCTGATATTCATTCCACCCACTTTTAGTCAAGAGCTCTTAGGCAACATTCTATCTAGCCATCTTCCTTTTTAAACTGAGTTACAGTATTACACTAGCAAACCCAGATGAGTTGATGGATCATGTTTTTCTGAAACAAACCTGAACAATCTCCAAGAATCGAGAAGTGAAAGTTATGGGGGACTTCAAACTTTCTGATATCTGCTGGAAAACTAGCTTTGCTAAACGTAGGCTCTCCAACAAATTGTTACTGCAGTTGCTAGTCCGGATTTGTGGGATATTAGATATCACTTTGATATCAATAATTTGGCCTTCTTTACCTATTCCTCTCCATGTGCTGCGAGGCCCCCGGACAAGCTCGCAGGCAGGCATGGCTGCTAATCACTGTAATATTCCACACAAATACAAGCAGGCCAGAAATAGCCGTCCCGCTGCTTCAGGAGTATGCACGCTACTTACAAAGAACTCTCTGCCCCGAGCAGGCAGCTTGATTAGACGAATCCTCATCTGTCGAGCACTCTGTGTCTGTATACTGGCTACTCTTTTGACAATTCGGACTTAACTCAATCATGCTAAATTCTGACCTTTCGGAGGCTTTGTCTCCAGCCCGAAACTCACTGTTTTCCCCAAGTACGGACTAGCCTAAGGCCACATTTTCCCCTATAAGAACCCCTGACTTTGCGAGCTTCTTTGGATTGCTCCTGACTTCCATCCCACCTTGCTGCTGCTTTGCTTGGCGAGCCTTCCCCTCAGTCCCATGTACTGAGAAACTCCATATCTACGAACTTCGTCTTCAGACTACCCGGGCTTCAGGACAGGTGTAGTATTACCCATACCAACAACCTCCTCTAAAAATCCCTCTATCCCACTCCAACCTTTATTTCTTTAGTTATCTGCGTGGGTGTGCTGCATACACTGTTTGATTGTATTTTAATAAAAACAACAATTATTATTTCACTTCTGTTTGTTTCTTGACTTGGCCTGACCCCATAGACATTGGGTAAAAGATCTTGCTCCGTTGCCCTGCCTCTCGTATTGCTAGCTTGTGCTCTTTGACTAATTTCCCCAACTTGTATAATTTGGAGCACACTTAGGTGTCCCTCACGGGACCCCCAGAAGTCAGGGTAACAATATTCTTAAAGCACTTTGTAAATATTTTCCTCTTTCTAGAGGTGGAGAATAGAAGAAGGGGATCAGCAATCCTGGACTTGATCCTAACCAACTGGGAATAGTTGGTTGTTGGAATCAAAGCAGTTGGTCATTCTGGGGTAGTAACTATGCAGTACTAGAAATTGTGAATGTGGGCAGGTCAAAGTCAAATACAGGTATAGTCAAATACAGACCTTGGATTTCAAGAAAGCTGATTTTATCAAACTCAAGGAAATACTTGGCAGAATACTATAACTAGAAATCTGGAAGGAAAAAGACATTCAGCATGAATGGGGTTTCATAAAGAAGGAACTGCCAAAAACACAATCAGAAATAATTTAATGGAAAAAGAAAAATGGGAAATATCTGAAAAAGCGAATGTGGCTCAACAGTAAATTCAAGGAGGAAGTGAAAAGAAAAAAGAGAGGGGGCGTGCCAAGATATCAGCATGGCTGGTAGCCTCAACAGCTGGCTCAGGGCCACCTGCTGAAACCTGCAGGGAAAACATCTCCCGGGGACCTCTGGGGCCCACCAAAACAACTCCCCCTTAGAAGGTAGGGGGAACAGAGCAGCTCACACCTCCGGGAACGTCCCAGTGGTGGCGGAGAAAAAGTGGAGGAACTGGTGCAGAAAGGACAGAGGATGGAGCTGAATGCCACGGATTTGCAGCCAGTTATTTCAACTGAAGAGTGCTGGCAAGAACCTTTTTTTAAAGAAGAAGGATACAGCTTAACAACTCAGTTGAAACAACGAGCAAAGATGTCAAACTGATTGGAAACTTGATCATATTGTTGGAGTAGCCTGTTGTGGTGGAGACTCATGGTTTTGAATAAAAAGAAAGGACGTGGATGGACTTGGTGAGTGGAGAAGTGACTTTTCCTTCCCTTGGAAGTGCCCGGTTGAGCTTCCCCCTTCATCTTAGAGTGAGAGCATTTAAGGAATTTTTAAGTAACATCTCTGAACTGAAATGTTTTCCTTTTTTAAGAATGTAGGCTTTCAGGACTTACTTATTTTTCATAAATTGTTATTTGTATTGAAGGAGAAAGGGGGAAGTGGAAAGGGGTTAAAGGCAGAGGTTTAAAAACTGGAAGAGGGAAAAGATGGTGAAGATGAAATCTGTTCTGGGAGAATAGAAAGACTTTTTACTGTTTTTGACCTTGAAAAGCATCTGCATGTTCTTTTCTTATCTGAAACAAAACTGAAATATTTTGAAGGGCCCATAGAGGTTTAGCCTCAACAAGAGAGGCAAAGAGGCAAGAGAAAATTTGGGGAAAATTTTAAAATAGGTTCACAGAGGTATAAGAGCAAATGAACTTGAAAGAGGTCTGAAATGAAGAATGAACTGAAGTGAACTGATTTGAAAGCAGAAATAAGGACAAATGAATTGTAAATAGAATAATGAACTTTTAAGGGGATATGGGACATGGATGACTTTTTTTTTTTAACCTTACTTATTAATGAACTTTGATGGTTCTATATTGGAGGAGATAAGGTGAAGATTTAAAATGTACTAATTGAGGAATCAAGTGTTAGACTGCTTTCTTTCTGACCCCTGGAAATAGATTAGCCTCAAGAAGAGAGGTGAAGATATTAAAGGGTGGACATAAAAAGAAAGAGATGCGGACTCTGATGAATTTTGAATGATATATAAAATCTATAATGAATTAACTGTTGAATATATATTAAAAATTTAGAATAGAAATGTAATTTTGAACTTGTTATTATTGTAGTAAAAGACAGATAATAATAGAAATAGTTTGAGCGAAATTTAAGACTTTGAAGTACTTGATTTATATTGTAGATTTTATATTGAAAAGCATATTTTTGAAAATAAGAGCTCTGTTATTTTAATAAAAGGTTTGATAAGGATTATGTAGAAAAAGAACAGTGAGATAAGATATGGCTATAGGTCAAAAGAAGACAACACAGACACAAATTCAACCACAAATTTTGGAAAGGAGAGGATCCATGGGCTCCAAAACGAAGGAGATGAACAGGTTACTTGAAGAATTTCAAAAAATGAGAAATGACATGATGGAAGAATTAAAGGCAACAAGGACAGAGATAAGAACGATGAGGACAGAAATAAAACAAGATTTGAAAAAAGAAGTAGAAAGTTTGAACCAGAGCCTGCAAAAACTTACAACAGTCTTATCAACAATGGATCAAAAAGTGGAAGATATTAGAGAAAAAAGGCAGAAACTGGAAAATCAGGTAGAACAAATGAAGAAAGAACAGCAAAAAGATAAGGAAACTATAATGTGATTGGAAATACATCAATGAAGCAGATGCTTGAAATTGAGGGGACTCCCTGAACAGAAAGAGGAAAATTTAAATCAAAGAGTAATAGATATTTTAGCACCATATATAGGTCAAAGAAGAGCAGGGTTTGAGCATGAGATTGATAAGGCCTTTAGAACTGAATTGACAGTGGTGAAATGGAGAGATTTACCCCGAGATATAGTGGTATATTTTACCAGGGAAAAGACATGGGACTTGATTATGGAACAAAATTATAAAGAAAAATTAATTGTGGATGAGAATGAAATTAAAATTTTTAAGGATATACAGCCGAGTGTCATGAGAAGCAGAAGAGAGTATGTGTTCCTGGCAAAAAATCTTCAATCTCAGGAAATAAGATATAGATGGGAGATACCAGAAGGCCTATCTTTTTTCTTTGAGGGCAGAAGAAGGAAGATAAGCTTTGTTCAGCAAGCAATAGAATTTCAGGAAAAATATTTGAAAACAGGAACTAAAGGAGCAAGGACTGAAGGCAAGAAATCAGACCAAAGAGAGGAACCTACACAGACAGGAACAGCAGTGTCAGAAGAAATTAGTCCAATGTCTGAAGAAAAGTCTGAACCGGCAGAACCAGAAGAGAAAAAGAAAAAAAGGAAAGTAAAGATAGTGAAAAATAAACATGAAAATAATATTACAAGGAATTAATTCACAAGCAAAAAGACAACAGATTTTTCATCACTTGGAAAGATCAAGACTCCAAATCACAATTTTATTAGAGACTCGTATAAAGAAAAATCAAGAGAAATATTTATACAACTCCAAACTAGGCCAACGCTTTACCTCTCTATATGAGAAGAAAAAAAGGGGGGTTGTACTCTATATTGACAAGGATATTCCAGCGAAACAAATATTAGAAGATGAAGGGGGAAGAATATTAGGAGTTGAAATCTTGAAAAATGGGAGAAAGATCCTTCTAGTTGGAGTATATGCTCCAAATGAAAATAAATTTTATAAGGAACTGCAAGAAAAAATATCAGAATACTAGTATGAAGACTGAATTTTGGCAGGAGACTGAAATGGAGTTATGGGTGTTAAACTGGATGAAATAACCTCTCAGAGCAAGAAGGATCAAGAAAAAAGAGATAAAATGCCAAAATCCTTCTTTGAGATGTGTGATGAGTTATCTGTTTCAGAAGTATGGAGAACAAAATACCCAAATGAAAAAGATTTTACTTATTTCTTAGAAGTACATTAATCTTGGTCTTGAATTGATATGATTTTTATCTCTAAACATTTGTTATCAGAGGTAAAGAAGCCAGAAATACTGCCTAAGATTATCTCAGATCATCACCTGGTGATGTTGCAAATACAAGAGAAAGTAAAACATTTTCAATGGCGACTGAATGACAGTTTGTTAAACGATGAGGAGATAGTATAGCAAGCAAAAGTAGTACTTGAAGATTACTTTAAGGAAAGCATAAAAGAAGATATGAAGATGAAAATGGTTTGGGATGCATCTAAGGCAGTAATGAGAGTTTTTTTTATACAACAATGACAAATTCAGAATAAAAAGAAGCCAGAAAAACACCAAGAGCTGATGATCAAACTCCAAGAGAAAGAAAAGGAATTTAGAGAAAACCCAATGAAGAAATCATTACAATTGGAGATCAAAAAAATACAAAAAGAGATAGAGATTATCACAACAGAGGAAATAGAAAAGAAGATGAAACAGATGAAACTTACACAATTTGAACAAGCAAATAAAATTGGGATGTGGCTAGCATATAAACTGAAGAAGAGGAGAGAGGAATATAATTGTTGAATTGAAAAATGGGAAGAAGCGGATTACTCAACATGAAAAGATAAAGCAGAAATTTGAAGAATATTTTGGAAAGCTATTTTATGAAATAAAATCTTACCATCAAAATGAGAAAAATCTCACTGAATGTCTTCAAAAGGTTAATATTCCCAAAATATTGCCAGAAACATCAATAACACTTACTGAAATAGAAGAGACCATTAAGATCAGAAAATGGATAAGGCACCAGGACTGGATGGATTTCCTGCACTATACTATAAAAGGTTTACAAAAGAATTGATCCACCCACTTCAAGCAACACTGAAGGAAATAGAGAAATATGGTAAACTGGAAACTTGGGGAAATTCTAATACTGTATTGATACCCAAAGAAGGCAAAGACAAAAGAGAAGTTAAAAATTACAGACCAATCTCCTTGTTGAATATAGATTATAAAGTATTTGTGTCAGTGTCAGATTCAAGAAGGCCAAACAGGCTTTCTCCCGGGTAGATATATGAGAGATAACGTTAGAACTATCATAGATGTGATTGAATTTTATGATAAAAACCGGGGAAGAAAGCAGGACTTATTTTTTGGGATGCTGAAAAAGCTTTTGATAATGTTTCCTGGGACTCTATGCTACGGGTTCTGAAAGAATATGATTTGGGAAAAGATTTTTGCAAATGGATGGAGATGATTTACCAAGACCAATCAGCAAGGTTAATCATAAATGGAGATACCACGGCGAGCTTTGTAATAAATAAGGGGGTATGATAGAGGTGCCCGCTATCACCACTATTATTCATAGCTGTTTTGGATGTTTTGCTGATAACAGTAAATGGAGATCCACAGATAAGAGGTTTGAAAATAAGGAAAAAAGAACTGAAATTAAAAGCGTTTGCCAATGATGTAATTATTGTCCTGGAGAACCCATAAGAATCAATTCAGGTGTTGATGGAAACTCTACAAAGATATGGACTAAAAGCAGGATATAAGATAAATAGAGAAAAGACAATGATGATGACTCTCAATATGACTAAAAAAGAGCAGGTGGAATTGAAGAGAAGATCTGGATATCAATTGACCAAGAAAACAAAATATCTGGGAATTATTATGATGAAAAAGAATCAATAATTATTTGAAAATAATTATTCAAGAACATGGAAAGGAAATAAATGTGATATGGAAAAATGGAAAAGTTTAAATTTATTCTTCTTGGGTAGGATAAATACTTTTAAAATGTCTTTACTACCAAAGCTTAAGTTTCTCTTTCAAAACTTACCAATAATAGGGAAAGAGAAGATATTTAAGGAATGGGAAAAGGTCTTACAAAAATTTATTTGGCAAGGGAAAAAAACCAAGAATCAGATTTAAAATACTTCAAGATGCAAAAGAGAGAGGAGGACTTGATTTACCATCATTAAAAACCTACTATTATGTATGTTGTTTAGATTGGATCAAAGACTGGATTCAACTAGAAAATACAACTATCAAAGAATTAGAAGAAATAAACAACAGATTTGGATGGAATGGATATTTATGTTATGATAGGTCACCAGTGAATAAAGAGTTTAAAAACCATTGTATCCGAAAGACATTGTTGAAGGTTTGGTCACAAATAAAGCAAAAAATTTATACAAAACTACCAGAATGGACCTCACCACAAGAGGGAAATTTACTAACATATCAAGAGTTATTGAAATGGGAGGGAGACAAACCAAGAATGTGTACAGAAGAAGAATTAAAGGCTAAAGGACATGAACTAAATTGGTTTCCATGGAGACATCTCAGAGAAAGATTTAGAAAGGACCAAATGGACCAAAAATTATATGGATTTGAGAGAAAAGAGAATGAGTTAGACTTACTGATGAAAGGAAACCAAAAGAAAAGAATTTCCAAATTTTATAAATTATTGTTGAAAAGAGAGATGGAATCAGAAGTAGTTAAAGATACAATGGTTAGACGGGCACAGAATTTGGGACATTCAATTGATCTAGAAACTTGAGAAGGAGTGTGGAAAATAGATATAAAATTTACATTAAATCTAAATCTAAGAGAAAAGTTTTATAAAATGTTTTACAGATGGTGCATGACTCCAGAAAGATTACAAAAAATAATGAAAAACGGGAATTCAAATTGTTGGAAATGTGATGAAAAGACGGGGTCTTTTTTCATATGTGATGTTATCTCACTGGAAAATCCTTATCCCGGGGTCTACAGTTTTGATATTAAAATATGATTCTGTGTGCCAGAGAGGTCCCCTGAAGAGGCACGTAGGCAGCAATGGTCAAAAGAATGAAAACCAGGTCAGGCCAGTAAAATCCCCAGCCACGTAGCCCCAGGAGACCTCAAGATGTGTAAACCCACAATAAACAAAGCCCTGAGACGCTGACTTGAGGGGATTAGCATGTTTGCCCCAAGTTGAGCAAATATTCCACCAGGCAAGTACCATTTACGTGAAGTCACACCACAAAACACAGCCGAAGATCCTGAGGCTTTGGCAACACCTTGCAATCTCATCACACAAAGGAAATTACCATGGTGGAGCTTTGTTATCGCTCCAATACCCATTGTTCTCCCCGGGAAAGGATTAGTCCTCCAGGTACTCTTTCCCCTACAAATAGCTCTTTGAGCAGTTCTTTAGATTACTCCTAGTCATCCCAGCAGACCGTTTCTCTGTCTGTTGAGTGATTCCCTCAGTCCTCTCCATGCTCAGCCCCACTTCTTTGCTTCCTTCTCAGACCCAGGACTTCAGGACATGGTGAAGTATTACCCCAACTACACTCCTTCAATAACCCCTGTCCAATTTCCTCTCTTATGCTTCTTAATAGGTCTTGAGTGAGTGTGTGAGTGATTGCATTGCTGCGTGATACTTTCCTTCAATAAAATCATTTATTGGACATTTTTGTTTGGTTTTTGGCTTGGCCTGACCCTATAAAAACTGGGTAAAAAGACCCCGCTAGGTTACCCTGTCTCTCACATTGCTATTGCTTGTGCTCTGGCTAGTTTCCATTCCCCATCACGTGGAGCACATTGAGGTGTCCCCCAAGGGACCCCAGAAATCAGGATAACAAAATCAAATTGTCCCTCAGCCCAACCTAGCCATGAGTGTGAAGCCAACCCTCAAGACCATAGTGCTTTAGTGCACAGAGAAGGCTCACACCAACCTAAGGTTTGGGAAGAACCTTATCTTATGATTCTTAGCTTATGATTCTATGATTCTAAGAAACCCCGACCAGCATAGATAAAGAACAGGACACCTCCAGTGTGTGAGAGGGCTGGTGAAAGGAAGACACAAAGTGAGGGGAAGCTAACCCCAAGCTTCTAGAACTCACTGTTGTTACCTTTCAGAGAGCCTTGCAGAGAGAATTTGCCCCCTCCATGCTCTCTTTCAAGGGAAGTTCTCATGGGACAGGGGACTCGAACATCAGAGTGTCTTAGCAAAGTCAGAATGCAGTCTTGCCAGCACCCACACAGACACAATCAGACATGACAGCACACACTTCCCTTAGATGCATTTTACCAGGAAGAATCCTGACAGCCATAACTGTGAACACCAAACAGCACAGTGAGATGGACTTGGCTACTGCCTTCCTGTCCACAGAAATGGGTGTATGAATGTGAGGTTTTGTTTTGTTTTCCCATGTTGCATTCTGACTCTGCTAAGGCACTCTGATGATCAGATCCCCAGCTACATGGAAAGTTCCTTTGGAACAGGGCGTGGAGAGGGCAGACTCTTTCTACCATGGATTTAAGGAAACTGCAGGAGAAGCTGTCTGTGCCTAGCAGGGCTCTCAGAGAGGGAACAACAGTGATTCTTAGAAGCTTGGGAGTAGCTTTCACTCACTGTGTGTCCTCCTCTCCCTGGGTCCCACAAGCACTGGGTCCTGTCTGAATCCTGCCTTAATGCTGCTTTTTTGGACTAAGGGGGCCCCTCCTCCAAGTCCAGACAAAGAGCTTCAATGTGAGGCCAGTTATCACCACATATGATGCATACACTGCCCAAATTGGAAGTGGAAGTAAAATAGCTCTCACCCTAAGCCTCTTTCCTACGTGTTTGCTCCTGGTCAGCCTATGTTTCCCATTTTACAGGTACAGGAATACCTGGCCACATTGGATGAATTCAAGTCTCCAGGGCCAGATGAATTGCATCCTAGGATATTAAAAGAGCTGGCAGAGGTCATTTCGGAACCGCTTGCTATAATTTTTGAGAAATCTTGGAGGACAGGAGAAGTTCCAGCAGACTGGAAGAGAACAAATGTGATCCCCATCTTCAAGAAGGGAAAAAAAGAGGACCCAAACAATTATCGCCTAGTCAGCCTGACATCAGTAACCAGAAAGATCCTGGAGCAGATCATTAAGCAATCAGTTTCTAATCATTTAGAGAGCAACGCGGTAGTCACGAGAAGTCAACGTGGATTTCTCAAAAATAAGTCATGCCAGACTAATCTTATCTCTTTTTATGATAGAGTTACTAGCTTGATAGATGAAGGGAATGCTGTGGATGTAGCATACCTTGATTTCAGTAAGGCCTTTGACAAAGTTCCCCATGACATTCTTGCAAAGAAACTAGTAAAATGTGGGCTGGACAGGGCTACTGTTAGTTGGATTTGTAATTGGTTGACCGACCGAACCCAAAGGGTGATCACGAATGGCTGCTTTTCATCCTGGAGAGAAGTGTCTAGTGGGGTGCCACAGGGTTCTGTCCTAGGCCCAGTGCTGTTCAATATTTTTATCAATGACTTGGATGAAGGAATAGAGGGCATGCTGATCAAATTTGCAGATGACACCAAATTGGGAGGGGTTGCTAATACGCCAGAGGACAGGATCAAAATTCAAAATGACCTGGATAGATTGGAGAGCTGGGCCAGGGCGAACAAAATGAAATTCAACAGAGAGAAATGTAAGGCCCTACACTTAGGTAGAAAAAATGGAATACAGAAATATAGGATGGGGGACACGTGGCTGGATAGCAGTACGTGTGAAAGGGATCTAGGAGTTTTCATAGACCACAAGCTGAACATGAGTCAGCAGTGTGATGCGGCAGTCAAGAAAGCCAATGCAATTCTCGGCTGCATCAATAGGAGTATGGTGTCTAGATCGAGGGAGGTACTGGTACCACTCTACTCTGCTTTGGTTAGACCCCATCTTGAATACTGTGTCCAGTTCTGGGCACCCCAATTCAAGAAGGATATTGAGAAGCTGGAGCAAGTCCAGAGGAGGGCGACCAAAATGTTGAGAGGCCTGGAAGACATGCCCTATGAGGACAGACTTAGAGAGCTGGGTATGTTTAGTCTGCAGAAGAGGAGGTTAAGAGGGGACATGATAGCCATGTTTAAATATTTGAAGGGATGCCACGTAGAGGAAGGAGGGGGCTTGTTTTCTGCTGCTCCAGAGACCAGGACAAGGAGCAATGGATTCAAGCTGCAGGAAAGGAGATTCCACCTGAACCTCAGGAAGAACTTCCTGACAGTCAGGGCTGTCCGGCAATGGAATCTGCTGCCTCGGAGTGTAGTGGAGTCTCCTTCCTTGGAGGTTTTTAAGCAGAGGCTGGATGGCCATCTGTTGGGATTGATTTGAGGGTGTTCCTGCATGGCAGGGGGTTGGACTGGATGGCCTGTGTGGTCTCTTCCAACTCTACATTTCTATGATTCTATGATTTTCCTAAATTGACAAATTTTAGGTGTACAGCACCCTCCTGGGAAAAGGCAAGCCCTTGGCTTTGCCACAGAAGTTTCAGAGCTGTAGTGGTGCCAAGTAGTGTTTACATTTAGTGGCACCCAATACATTTTTACCTTGGTGATCTTCAAAGGAGCCAAGGCAGTTAACTGCTTTGTCTCACTCATGATCCTGCCAGGAAAGACCTCACTCCAGGAAGCAATTTGGATAAATACTAGCCTCCACTCTAAGGCAATGATAACAAGCATTGAGTGGGCACAATTGCTCAAATTGGAAATTACCAAAGTACACTGTCAAGCAGATTCAAAGGACTAGAAGTGAAGCTTCCAGACTGGGCAGCCCCCCTCCTCAGTCAAGGAGTGAGGCAACTGCTCTTAACTCCCTTCATGGGATGGCAGCCACCTTGAAGAGACACACTCCAAGAAAGCTTCCCCCTTTTTGTGTATATATTTCATGTTAATTGTAGTCCTCTTTTGCAAAAAATGGTGACATGGCTCCAACTTTGAACAACAGGGTGTCATTCTGGATTTCAAATTTTGTTAATTTTCTACCTTATTGGTTTGGCATGTTAGATGAGCTTCCAGCTCCTAAAATTGAGAGCTCTTGGTTAATTGATCAAGGCAGCCAAGGCTCAATCTTTTCTTTAGTCTGCAAAACTAGTTTCTCTCTCTTTCTCAGTGTTGCATATCCATAAAGTGAAACAACTCCAATTCCCATAGAAGTTCAGCCTGCCTGAATGGCATGGCCCCTAGGAGGGGTCCTACTACTAACCTCTCTCTCAACTTCCTCTCTGCCAGTCCTTGAGTCAGCAGTAGCCACTTGCAATCTGGTCAAATTGGATAAGCACCCTTGGATGAGGGAGATTATCCAGATTCTTTGGCCAAGTCAAGTGGCCAACACCTTGTTTGTGATGGACTGTCAGGCTCTGGGAGAGAATCTGGAGGCTTACATAGCCAGTAAGAAACTACTCACTGTCCTTGCTCAGAAAGTTCAGTTCTCCTTAGACTGGTGCAGCCATGACTATGACATCGATGAATTTCTCCTTTATGCATCTTTATGAAGGTGTGAAGTCCCAAACTTAAACGGCTCTGGGCCCCATGGACCTTGACATACATTGAGCAATCTGGTAGAGCGAATATGAAGGGTGCCAGGTCTCCTCAGGGAATCAAGCATCATTAGGAACCCAAGGTCTCCCAGGTGAACACAGAACCCAGGTCTCGAGAGTGTGTTCGGTCAGTAATATAGAGCAATCATGCCCCTCCACTTACAACAGAGCAGGCAGGTCAAGTGGGAAAGATGATCGCTCAGGCAGTGCCAGTAGTTGGAACTGGAGAGACCAGTGTGGTTGTTACCCTGATTTCTGGGGCCTCATGGGGGACACCTTAATGTGCTCCATGTGATAGGGAATGGAAACTCGACTGAGCACAAGCAATAGCAATGCAAGAGGCAGGGTAACTTAGCGGGGTCTTTTTACTCAGTATTTACGGGGTCAGGCCAAGCCAAAAACCAAACAAAGATGTCCAAGAAATGATTTTACTGAGTGAAAGTCTCACGCACCAACACAATCACACACACACTCACTCAAAACCTATTTAAGAAGTAAAGAGTGGAAACTGGATAGGGGAAATATTAGAGGGATTGTAAATGGGGTGATACTGCACCTTTCCCTGAAGTCCTTTGTCTGGGAAAAACAGCAAATGAAATAAAACTCAGCACGGAGAGGGCTGAGGGGATTACTTGATGGATGGAGAAATTGTCTGCTGGTATGATTGGGAGTTATCCAAAGAAACTCTCAAAAACTGGGATTATTTTTAGGGGAAAAAGTACCTGGAGGGCAAATGCTTTCCTGGGGAGAACAATGGGTGTTGCAACAGAAAAGAAGCTCCACAATGACAACTCCTTTTTGCATGATGGGATTACGAGGTGTTGCCAAAGTTTCAGGATCTTCAGTTGCATTGGGTTGTGGTGTGAATTTATGTAGATGGTCCTTGCCTGATATGATTTTACTGCTATCAGTGCTCAACTTGGGGAGAACACACTAATCCCCTCAAGTTGGCTTCTCAGAGGCTGAGGACTCTTTTTCTACAGTGGATTTGCACAACTTGAGGTCTCCTGGGGCTACGTGATGGGGGTTTGTACTGGTCTGACTTGGTTTTTGATTGTTCAACCGTTGCTGCCTACATGTTCATCTGGGTGACTTCTCTGGGGTGTTGAATCATATTTTAATATCAAAAATTGGGACAGGGTTTACCAGTGAGGTAACATGGTAGCTTCTTTCCTGGCAAATGGCCATCCTACATAGTATAATTTTAATATTAAAATGCATCCAAGCCAGAGGTGACTAGGCTGGTGCGTAGACAGTCAGGCTGACGATCAGACAAAAGATCAAAGAGCCAAAACTTCCCCTGTCATGTCTCCATAGGAAACCTCAGAAAGGCATGTAAGCACAGGTAATGAGCCATCAGCTACAACAATACCTTGGGGAGATTGCCTGATTCCCTCAGGCATATCAACGCAGTAGGACCATCATGCAGCCATCAGGCAGAGACTAGGACAAAGACCAATGGATTCAAGTTACAGAAAAGGAGATTCCACCTGAACCTCAGGAAGAACTTCCTAACAGTCACAGCTGTCTGGCAGTGGAATATGCTGCCTCGGAGTGTGGTGGCATCTCCTTCTTTGGAGGTTTTTAAGCAGAGGCTGGATGACCATCTGTTGGGAATGCTTTGATGGGTGTTCCTACATGGCAGGGGGCTGGACTTGGGATCTCTTCCAACTCTATGATTCTTTGATTCTATTCTATGATTCTATCATGCAGCCATCAGGCAGCTATTACACAACCATTATCCTTCAGTTTCAGCCACTATCTTTTCTGGGAAAAAGGGTCTACCTCCAAGGCATGTTTTGCCCTATAATTAGACCCCCTTTTTGAGACTCCATTTTGGAGCAATCCCATTCTTGACTAGCAGACTGCCATTCTGTTATTTGAGACTCCCCTCAGCCTCCCCCCATGCTGAGTTTTTCTCTCCAGTTGTATTTTTCTCCAGCTAAAGACTTCTGGACAGATGCAGTATCACCCCTTTCCACATTTCCTCTGCTTTTCCCCTATCAATTTTCACCTCTTTCCATCTTGATAGTCCTTGTGTGTTTGCATGAGTGGTTGCCTCTGAGTGCATGTGTTTGAATACATTTTCTAATAAAATATGTTGATTGAACGTTTAGCCTGGTTCTTTTGTGGTCTGACTTCGTAGACATTGGGTTAAAGATCTTGCTAATTGTTGCCCCGCCCTCCGCATTGTTAAAAGCAAGTGCTCTGCTAATTTCTCCAATTTTGGCATTATTGGAGCTAATCAAGGTGTCCACAAGGGGACCCCCCAAAGTCAGGGTAACAAATCAACGATAGAGTTGATTAATGCCTTCCTGCATTCCTAAAGCTGCAGGCCTACTCTGTTGGAAGTGCACAGCCAGTGAATATAGTCCTGTCAAGCTACACACAGAACATGGACATGATATATTAAGGACACATGAGGTCTAAAGCACTTCTCCAAAAAGTTGCAGATTGCCTGAAGACCAACATGTGGGGAAGACAGACGGACAAAGTGGGCATCTGGACCTCAAGAGCCAAATCCTCTGCAAAATTCCTGATGGACACCAGAACAAACCAAATTGTCTCTCCCCATGACTTACCCATAAGTGCAAAGCCAGCCACCAGGGCCATGGTGCTTTCAGAGCATGGAGGAGGCTCTCACCAGGCTAAGAACTAGAAAGAAATCATCAGTCCTGCAGGCAAGATACAGGCCACCACACATAATGCACTAACTGTAAGTCTGTAATACTTGCTCGGTCTCAGCAGAAGGGGCTGGTCTATGTGTATTGCATTTGCAAAACACAGTTCTACTGTCCAGTTGCACCAGTTGGGCAGACATAGCTTCAGTCCCCCTAAAAATGTCATACATTGAAATGATTCTGCAGAGGCTACAGATCGTCTCTTGGCAACTGACTGCCCACTGGTAGAAGCAGGAAGTTGAGGCCTTTTTCGGTCTTCATGGCATCAGGCTGGATCTTCCAAAGGTTATTGCAACAGAATTATCATCAAGGCTTGAAAACTATGGCATCTGGAGCAATTTGCAGCAGAATGGAGACAGGAAGAGTGAGGATTCGGTAAGGATCATCAAAGTATGTGCAGTCAAGGACTGCAAACCTGTAGACGGCAACCATGAAGCATTGAGGCTCTGCAGTTGCTCAAAAAATTGCAGACAAAAGCACAAGTAGTACTGGTAGCGGAAGTTATGAGGGGCAGTAGGAACAGAACAGAATACAGGAGAGGAGAGCAGAGAGTGTAAGAAAAGAAAGGATGAGAAGAAAAGGGAGTGGACCAGGATAAGATGCTGAAATAATATAGATACAACAACAACAAAACAACAACAAAACAAAAAAGAATAGGATGATAATAATTTATATGATACTGAAGGAATAAATTAAAGCAATAATAACAATGATAACAGTAAATGAATACTGCTGCTGCTGCTGCTGCTACTACTACTACTACTACTACTTCTATTAATTATAACAGTAGCAGCCAAGGAAAGAGAAGACTATTAACCAAGCTTGTGGAAAAAATAGAAGAAGGAGGAAAAAAAGAAAAAAAAAGAAAAAAAAAAGAAAAAACTGGGGTAGGTCCAAGTGGGAAGCATTGAAAGCTGGAAGCTTTTACCCTAAAATGTGTGATTCCTCTGAAGGCCCTCTATCCACACCCATACCTTCATACAAATTAGGGAAAATAATTTATCTTTATTTATGAGCTCACAAGAGGGGAGCAACCTAGCAAGACTTTCCATCAGTGTTTACGGAGTCGCTGACAGAGAGAAACCAGCCAGAAGACTCAGAATTAAACTAAAATATGTTTATGGGGGGAAATACACACAGCAAGATGGAACACACATGCAACCACACAAGGCTAACCAAAAAGAGAGGGAGGAAAATGGATAGTGGAGATTGTAGGGATTGGGTGATATTTACCATGGAGAAGAGCGAGACAGTACCAATCAGAAAGCTGGGTGACAGTGTGGACCCCTGCACATGAAATATTGTGCCAAAGGGCTCAGAATTGGGGCTATTCATATTCTTAATCTACCCTCAGGAACTAAGTGTTAATCTTTCTTTAGCCGCTGAGTCAAAGGAGTTTCATAAACAGCCAATACTGATAGGCTTATCAATGGATGATAATGGTGTTAATGGCTAATTAGTGATACTCTGTAACTGAGGATGGGATTGAGGAGAATGGAAAGAGAGTGTAAGTGAGAGGGATAGGTGCTTGGTGCAACTAATGTTTTGGTGGGAAACTTCCCATTTTGTGACTCACCACCTGACAGACTGTCAGTGATCTTTTGTTTCTTGTGTCTTGCTGCTTCATTTCTTCCTCATGACCTCAACATGTCACCCTGAGGGGTTCCTCTGCTGTATGTGCCTGCCAGGTCCTTGAATGCACAAGTATAGGATGGAGAACATGTGACTGGATAATAGTACGTGTGAAAAGGATCTAGGAGTCTTGGTAGATCACAAACTGAACATGAGTCAGCAGTGTGATGTGACAGCCAAGAAAGCCAGTTTGATTCTTGGTTGCATAATTGGAGTATGATATTTCAATCAAGGGAGGTAATGGTACCACTCTATCTTGCTTTGGTTAGACCTCATCTGGAATACTATGTCCAGTTCTGGGCACTTCAATTCAAGAAGGATATCGATATGTTGGAATGTGTCCAGAGGAAGGTGACCAAAATGGTGAAGGATCTGGAAGCCATGGCCTATGAGTAGTGGCTTAGGGAGATGGGTATGTTTAGTCTGCAGAAGAGAAGGTTAAGAGGGGACATGATAATCATGTTTAAATATTTGGAGGGATGTCATGTCGAGGAGGGAGTGGGCTTGTTTTCCGTCTCTCCAGGCTAGGACAAGGAGCAATGGATTCAAGCTGCAGATGGTGACACTGGGAGTGATTTAGGTTTTTGGATCACAGTCTCCATTTCCACGAAGATGATCTTCTGGCAATAAATGGGCTGCACCTCACAAATGTCAACAGGAATGGTTTTGCTGACAGTCCCACAAAGTGAATCAGGAGGTCTTTAAACTGAATTTGGGAGGGAGACAGTATTATTCAGGGCAAGGATTCAGTGAATGCTGGGAAAAATAGCCCAAATGATAGAGCAGGTCAAGTAGTACTAGAGATCAACAGTGGGAGGAAAAATAATTTTAGTACAGGACTTCTGGAAAGGGCACATGGTCTTAAGTGTCTCTACACTAATGCATAGAGCATGAGAAATAAGCAAGATGAACTTGAACTCTTAGTACAACAAAATAAATATGATTTAATAGGCGTCACTGAAACCTGGTGGGATGATTCTCATGATTGGAATGTAGGAATTGGGGGGTATAACCTATTTTGCAGAAATCAACTGAACAAGAAAGGAGGATAAGGAGCCTTATATGTCAAGGATGTTTTCATTTGCGAAGTGATCCATGACTTAAAGCCAGGAAGTGAGGTCAAGAGCATCTGGGTAAGAATTAAGGGAGTGAGAAACAATAGGGATGTGATTGTGGGGGTTTGCTACAGGCCTCCAGGCCAGTCTGAAGAGTTGGATGATGCCTTCCTGGAGTAGATGACCACACATTCAAAAAGTAGAGATGTAATAGTAATGGGAGATTTCAACTATGCTGATATTTGTTGGCAGTCAATGCCTGACAAGCTCACAAGGCCCAACAAGTTCCTCACCTTGAAGACAATTTCATGGTCCAGAAGGTTGAAGAGGTGACAAGGGGATCAACTATTTTCGATCAGATCCTAACCAACAGGGATGACCTTGTTGATGAAGTGGAGGTGATAGGATTCTTAGGTGACCATACTCTATTGGAATATGTCATTCAGTGGGAAGGAGAAGCCAAGTGTAGCCAGACATGCATTCTAGACTTTAAAAAAGCTGATTTCTGTAAACATAGGGAGTTACCTGCTGAAATTCTGTGGTCAAGAATACTGAAAGAGAAAGGAGTTCATGAAGGATGGAAGTTTCTTAAAAGTGAGATATTGAAAACACAATTTAAAACTGTGCCAATAAGGAGGAAAAATGGCAGGTGTCTAAAGAAACCAAAATTGTTGATGAAATGACTCTTAGCTGAGCTAAGTGTTAAAAGCAACACGTACAGGAAAATGGAAGAATGGTGAAACCAGCAAAGAGGAATTCAAGCAAACAGTCAGGAGATGTAGAGAGAAGGTCAGAAAAGCTAAAGTGCAGAATGAACTCAGGCTTGCCAGAGACATTAAAAACAATAAAAAGGGCTTTTTTAGATATGTCCACAGCAAAAGGAAAAACAAAGAAATGATAGGGCTGCTGTAAGGAGAACGTGGCCAATCACTAATGGTTTAATACCAGAGGCCCCTGTCAAAGCTGCTGCTGATGAGCAGCAGCTGTTGGTCCCTGTTGCTCAGGGTGGAGATGACAAGCAGCAGCTGTGGCTCTGGATGGAGATGAATCCTGCAGCTCAAGAGCTCCCCCTGCTGCCAGGGACCAAGCAGGCTTGGACATTCCTCTGCCTGCTCCTTTAGGGCAACAGGGATCCAATTCTGAAGATGATTTGGAACCTGTGCCAATCAGTCCACAAACATGGTGGAGACTCAAGAGAGCTGAGCAAAGGGAGGCTTCCTTGATTAAGTTCAAGAAGCAGTGACTAGCCACACCTTGTGTGACTTACATAACTGCCTGCCTGGAAGCTTTCCTTTGCTTGTGACAAACTTCTTTCAAGTCCTCTTCTTGCCTGTTCCTTGCTCCCAGCACCTGGTTCCTGCTACCTTGAATTGATCTCTTGACCTTTGGCTTTTGGAGCTCTGACTATGGCTTTCACTTGATGCTCTAGTAAATGAACTCCCTTGTGTAAAGTGTTTGCTTGTCTCCTCCCGGCTGGACTTTGCTGGCTCTCACACTCCCTTCTCTGGGCTGGCTCGCTGCCCAGGTCTCTAACCTTGACAAATGGGGGAAGTGAGAAGATAGAACTACTCATAGAATCATAGAAATGTAGAGTTGGAAGAGACCACACAGGCCATCCAGTCCAACCCCCTGCCATGCAGGAACACCCTCAAATCAATCCCAACAGATGGCCATCCAGCCTCTGCTTAAAAACCTCCAAGGAAGGAGACTCCACTACACTCCGAGGCAGTAGATTCCACTGCCGGACAGCCCTGACTGTCAGGAAGTTCTTCCTGAGGTTCAGGTGGAATCTCCTTTCCTGCAGCTTGAATCCATTGCTCCTTGTCCTGGTCTCTAGAGCAGCAGAAAACAAGCCCCCTCCTTCCTCTACGTGGCATCCCTTCAAATATTTAAACATGGCTATCATGTCCCCTCTTAACCTCCTCTTCTGCAGACTAAACATACCCAGCTCTCTAAGTCTGTCCTCATAGGGCATGTCTTCCAGGCCTCTCCACATTTTGGTCGCCCTCCTCTGGACTTGCTCCAGCTTCTCAATATCCTTCTTGAATTGGGGTGCCCAGAACTGGACACAGTATTCAAGATGGGGTCTAACCAAAGCAGAGTAGAGTGGTACCAGTACCTCCCTCGATCTAGACACCATACTCCTATTGATGCAGCCGAGAATTGCATTGGCTTTCTTGACTGCCGCATCACACTGCTGACTCATGTTCAGCTTGTGGTCTATGAAGACTCCTAGATCCCTTTCACACGTACTGCTATCCAGCCACGTGTCCCCCATCCTATATTTCTGTATTCCATTTTTTCTACCTAAGTGTAGGGCCTTACATTTCTCTCTGTTGAATTTCATTTTGTTCGCCCTGGCCCAGCTCTCCAATCTATCCAGGTCATTTTGAATTTTGATCCTGTCCTCTGGCGTATTAGCAACCCCTCCCAATTTGGTGTCATCTGCAAATTTGATCAGCATGCCCTCTATTCCTTCATCAAAGTCATTGATAAAAATATTGAACAGCACTGGGCCTAGGACAGAACCCTGTGGCACCCCACTAGACACTTCTCTCCAGGATGAAAAGCAGCCATTCGTGATCACCCTTTGGGTTCGGTCGGTCAACCAATTACAAATCCAACTAACAGTAGCCCTGTCCAGCCCACATTTTACTAGTTTCTTTGCAAGAATGTCATGGGGAACTTTGTCGAAGGCCTTACTGAAATCAAGGTATGCTACATCCACAGCATTCCCTTCATCTATCAAGCTAGTAACTCTATCATAAAAAGAGATAAGATTAGTCTGGCATGACTTATTTTTGAGAAATCCATGTTGACTTCTCGTGACTACCGCGTTGCTCTCTAAATGATTAGAAACTGACTGCTTAATGATCTGCTCCAGGATCTTTCTGGTTACTGATGTCAGGCTGACTAGGCGATAATTATTTGGGTCCTCTTTTTTTTCCCTTCTTGAAGATGGGGATCACATTTGCTCTCTTCCAGTCTGCTGGAACTTCTCCTGTCCTCCAAGATTTCTCAAAAATTATAGCAAGCGGTTCCGAAATGACCTCTGCCAGCTCTTTTAATATCCTAGGATGCAATTCATCTGGCCCTGGAGACTTGAATTCATCCAGTGTGGCCAGGTATTCCTGTACCACCTCTCTACCTATTATGTGCCTCATTTCCTCTGCTTCCTCCCCTGCTCCCCAACCGCCAGGTTGAGTGCTTGTATCCTTCTGGGAAAAAACTGAGGCAAAGAAGGTGTTAAGTAGTTCTACCTTTTCTCTCCCCCCTGTGAGTAGTTCGCCATCTTCTCTGCGCAGCGACCCTACTGTTTCCTTCTTTTTCCTTTTGCTGCGGACATATTTAAAAAAACCCTTTTTATTGTTTTTAATGTCTCTGGCCAGCCTAAGTTCGTTCTGTGCTTTAGCCTTTCTGACTTCCTCCCTACATCTCCTAGCTACTTGCTTAAATTCTTCTTTGGTGGTTTCCCCCTTCTTCCATTTCCTATACATGTTTCTCTTAACACTTAGCTCAGCTGAGAGTTCTTTAGTCAACCATTCTGGTTTCTTCAGATGCCTTCCATTTTTCCTCCTTATTGGCACCATTTTAGACTGTGCCTTCAGTATCTCCTTTTTAAGGAACTCCCATGCCTCCTGAACTCCTTTCCCTTTCACTATTCCTGACCACGGAATTCCAGCCAGCAGCTCCCTAAGTTTACAGAAGTCCGCTTTTTTAAAATCTAAGATGAGTGTCTGGCTACACTTATCTTCTCCTTCCCACTGAATGCTAAATTCCAACAGGGCATGGTCACTCCCCCCTAAAGATCCAACCACTTCTACCTCATTCACAAGGTCATCCCTGTTGGTCAAGACCAGATCTAGAATATTTGATCCCCTTGTGGCCTCTTCCACCTTCTGGACCATGAAGTTGTCTGCAAGACAAGCAAGAAACTTGCTGGACCTTGCTGTCTTGGCAGAGTTTGACTGCCAGTATATATCCGGGTAATTGAAATCTCCTTTTATTACTGTATCTCTCCTCTTTGAATGTGCAGTCATTTGGTTGAGGAAGGCGTCATCCAAGTCCTCAGCCTGGATTGGAGGTCTGTAGTAAACCCCCACCAGAATATCCCTATTGTTTCTCGCTGCCTTAATTCTTACCCAAATGCTCTCGACCTGGCTTTCTGGGTTTAAGTCCTGGATCTCTTCACAGGTGAAAACATCCTTGACATACAAGGCTACTCCTCCTCCTTTCTTGTTTGGTTTATTTTTGCAAAATAGGCTATACCCCTCTATTCCTATATTCCAATCATGAGACTCATCCCACCAGGTCTCAGTGATGCCTATCAAATCGTATTTATTTTCTTGTACTAGGAGTACAAGCTCATCCTGCTTGTTTCCCACACTCCTTGCATTAGTGTAGAGACCCTTAAGTCCCTGGGCCCTTCCTGCAAGTCCTGTACTACTGTTTCTAGTCCTCCCGCCATTGGCCGCTTGTACTACTTGTCCAGTATCATTTGGGCCTTTTTCCCCTGTGTTCTCTGAGTCCTTGCCCTGAATAATATTGTCTCCCTCCCCAGTGGATCTTAGTTTAAAGACCTCTTAATCTTCCTTGCAAGACTGTTTGCAAAAACATTCCTGCCCAGTTTTGTGAGGTGCAGCCCATCCCTCGCCAGAAGCCCATGGTCATGGAAATTCAAGCCATGTTCCAAAAACCCAAACCGTTGTTGGCGGCACCATGTGCGGAGCCAGTTGTTGACCTCTACTATTGCCCTTTCCCTACGCGCGCCATATCCTTGAACAGGGAGGAGAGACAAAATGACCACCTGCGCACCAAGGTCCTTAAGCTTCATCCCCATACGCTTGTAGTCCTTTGCAATGTGGTAAAAGCTGCTCCTCGCAGTGTCATTGGTTCCGACATGAACCAAAATGAGGGGCTTCTGGTCAGTGGGTTTGACTAGCCTGGTTAGCCTCTCCGTTATGTGGTTGATCCTGGCCCCAGGAAGACAACAGACCTCTCGATTGAGCTTGTCCGTTTTGCAGATTGCTGTTTCAGTTCCTCTTAGCAAAGAGTCCCCAACAACCAGAACTCGCCTCTTCTGAGGCTTCCCCTGGGCTCCTCGATAAGCGTGTTTTACTAGGACTGCCTGAGCATTCTGTTGAGGCTGGGAGCATTGATCTAGTTCCTGTTGCCGAAGTTGGATTCTTTCTTGTTGGCATACTGTTCCCTCTGCGTAGTGCTCCTCATTGTCTGTAAGTCCAAGTACATCAAAGCGATTGTGTAGGTTAAGAGTCTCTGTTACCTTTTTGGTCCTTTTACTCCTCCGTGTGACATTCGCCCAAGCCTCCGTTTCCTGGCGCAGTGTACTGGCTTCCTGATCTGGCAGCTCCTCCGTGTATTTGGATTTCCGGTAGGTTTTCTCTTCCCTGTCCAAAAGCTCCTCCCCTTCCCTAATAAGGTGGAGATCAGAAATTCGTGCCTCCAGCTGGCGAACCTTCTCCTCCAAGAAGGTTACCAGCTTGCACTTGATGAAGGTGTATCCGAGAACATCTTGTGGCAAAAAAAGGAACATGCCACAAGTGTTACAGGTGACTGCAGCAGCTCCCTCACCTTCCATCCTTGAAACTACAGAGAGTAGTACAGGAGAAGCTTGAGAAAGAATAATTGGGCTTTCTATCTGAAATTCAGCTGTATACGCTGTATTAGCTCTATTGATTGTCAAAGGTTAAAGTTTGGATGATTGAAGTAAAGGAGTGGCGCGCGCCATTGGTAGCTCCTAATAAAGCTCCTCCCGCTAGCTACTTCCTCCCCCTTGTTAGTCAGACCGTGTGATCAGGCAGAGTCCACGGCCAGGACAATAGCAAGCAAACAATAGCAAGCAAATAACTGCAAAAACAAGCACAGCCCCACAAGCACAGCAAAAACAAACACAGCCCCACAAGCACAGCAAAAACCAGCACAGCAAAAACAAGCCTGTAAAACACACCTGGTCTAGGATGTCTTCACAGACCCAGCTCTCCTCTGCTCTTTCCTCTGGGAAATCTCTGGGAAAGTCACCTTCTTTGCCTCTGTTTTCTCCCAAAAAGATAGAAGCACTCAACCTGGAGAGTGGAGAGCAGGTGAGGAAGGGGGGGAAATGCAGGACAGAATAGGTAGAGAGGTAGTACAGGAATACCTGACTAAACTAGACGAATTCAAGTCTCCAAGGCCAGATGAATTACATCCAAGGATATTAAAAGAACTGGCAGAAGTAATTTCAGAACCACTTGTAATCATCTTTGAGAAGTCTTGGAGAACAGGAAAAGTCCCAGCAGACCGGAGGAGGGGAAATATTATCCCCATCTTCAGGAAGGGAAAAAAAGAGGACCCATATAATTATTGACCAGTCAGCCTGACATCAATACCAGGAAAGATCCTAGAGCAGATCATTAAACAATCAGTTTGTAATTACTTAGAAAGCAATACTGCGGTCACTAAAAGTCAACATGGATTTCTCAGAAATAAGTTATGCCAGACTAATCTTAACTCTTTTTACGACAGAGTTATAAGCTTGATAGATGAAGGGAATGCTGTGGATGTAGCATGTCTTGATTTCATTAAGGCCTTTGACAAAGTCCCCCATGACATTCTTGTAAAGAAGTTAGTAAAATGTGGGCTGGATAATGCTACTGTTAGGTGGATTTGTAATTAGTTGACCGACTGAACCCAAAGGGTGCTCATCAATGGTTTTTCTTCATCCTGCAGACATGTGACTAGTGTGGTTCTACAGGGTTCTGTTGTTACCCTGATTTCTGGGGGTCCCACGGAGGACCTGTCACTGTGCTCAATATAATGGAGGAATGGGAATTAGCCAGAGCACAAGCTATAGCAGACGAGAGGCAGAGTAACCTATCAAGATCTTAAATTCCAAACCTCATTTAGGCAGGCAACTTAAGCCTCTCCGATGCTTCAGGGAACACCTTCTTGCAAACTGGCCTTGCTCAGCACGAATCTACACAAAGACGCACGGCCGAGTGCCGAGCCATTCCTTTATATTGGGCCATTTGCATACTGGCCATACTATTGTCATCAAGCACTAAGCCCATCATGTAAAATCTGACCTTTTCTAACACGTTTGTCCAGCTACAAATTCCCTTTTGTTCTCACCGAGCATGGCATGGCCTGTAGGTAAAATCCACCCTATAAAAGGTCCCCAATTCCAAGGACCCTCGGATCACCCTGGACTTCCATCTAGCCTTGCTGCCACTCTGTCCAGTGAAGTTTTCCCCTCAGTTCCCAATAACTGAGTCTGTCTCCCTTTTTGGACTACTTCAGATCCCTCTCAGCGAGCCCTGCTGAGCTTTCTTCCCTGAAACCCCCTGCTTCTCTCCAGGACTACGAGACCAGGTGTCGTATTACCCATTCCCCCGAAAACTCTCCATATCTATTTCTCAGTTAGCTGTGAGCATATGTTGTCTTATTTGTCCTTTAATAAAACTATCATTTTCATTACTTTTAAACTCGCCTGGCTACTCTTCCGACCTGACGCCATAGACATAGGGTTAAAGATCCTAGCTAAAGTTACCCTGCCTCTTGTTAGCTTAAGAGAGTGCTCAAGTCTAATTTCCCCATTTTGTGTTGTTGTTTGGTAATTTGGGTGCCCCTCTCAGGACCCCCAACAAACAGGGTAACAATTCTACCCAAATCTCAGGAAGACCTTCTTGACAGACAGAGCTGTCCGGCAGTGGAATATTCTGCCTCAGAGTGTGGTGGAGTCTCATTCTTTGGAGTCTTTTAAGGAGAGGCTGGATGGCTATCTTTTGGGAATGCTTTGGTGTGTGTTCCTGCATGGCAGGGGGTTGGACTGGATGTCCTCCGTGGTCTCTTCTATTTCTATGATCCTATGATTCAATAAGTCAGTCCAGTCATCTGGTCAATGCAGGGTCACTTTGATATCAAGACCTAATCACAAGTGTTACCAATTAAACTATATTTTTCCAATTAAATTATATCAGATTTGGAGGTGTGTTCTGTGGTATAACAAAGCTGCTTGAGTGCAGCCAGAGTGCCCAGCTGATGACTGTTCAACATGGTGGCGGGGCAGAATGGAAAGCCAGGGGAAGGTGGGTGGAAGCTGGCCGATGATTGTGGTGGGCAAAGGAGGTTTGGGGGTCCAGACTGCAAGGGATGTCACTGCCTCCAGATTATACAGTGGGAGGGGAGGTAGAAGGGAGAGCTGTGAGACTGGGGAGAAGGAGCCACCAGAGCATGAGGGGTAGAAAAGTTGTAGGGGGAGCTTCTATATCATGATGGGTGAGCAGCAAAGGTGAGGGGGGGGTTTCTGTAGCGAAAGGCTATGTAGTAATGAAGGATGCTGGAGAAAAAGAAGGAAGGGAAAAGAAGAAAGAGAGAAAAGGAGAACAGAAAAATTAAATAGGTAAGGCTGGTGGATTCTGTGAAAGGTGGTGAAGGGGAAGAGGCAATGAAGGGGAAAAGGGGGGGTATGATGAAAGAAAAGAAGCAGCAAGGAAGGGGAGAATGAAGAGGAATGTATTCCTTCATCCCAACAGAGGCCTCACTACCTCCTCCCTCCCATGAAACTCCCAATGATGGAGGGATATTACTTAAAAAGGAAGGAAGGTAGAAGGGCAGAGGTGAAGTGCTAGGGAAAATAAGAGAGGGATCCAAAACTTATCTCCATTCCTTAGTCTGGGCAGACTGCATGGCAAGAGGGCCAAAGAAAGAAGTGACTGACTGCAGTGTGACCTGGCTGAAAATGGCCACCTACCATGCTTGCAGACATTTATATGGGCCTGTTACCCTGTTCTCTGGGGGTCCCGGGAGGGGCGCCCAAATAACCAAACACAAAGTTGGGGAAATTAAATGGAGCACTCTCTTAAGCTAGCGAGAGGCAGGGTAACTTAGCAGGGATCTTGTAACCCAATGTCTACAGGGTCAGGTCAGTTAAGCAGTCAGACAGTTTTAAAATAGCAAAAATGATGTTTTTATTAAAAGACAAACAGTTAAGACACCACAAAAACTCACAGCTAACTGAGGAATTAGAAATAGGGATTTTCGGGGGAAATGGGTGATACGACACCTTTTCTCGTAGTCCTGAAGAAGCTGGGGGAGAAAGCTCAGCATGGCTCTTTGAGGGGAGCTTGTCAAACAAAACGACAGCAAGGCTGGATGGAAGTCCAGAGCGATCCGAGGTGGTCTCGGAATCGGGGAGTTTTTATAGGGTGAATTGTGCCTGCAGGCCATGCCATACTCGGTGAGAACAAGGCGAGTTTGGAGTGGGACAAAGCTTTGGAAAAGGTCAAGTTTAACATGATGAGCTTAGTGCAGATTTAACAATAGTATAGCCAGTATGCAAATGCAAGGTGCTTAGCTTGGCTTTGTAAGACTATCGGCTCGAGGCCGGGCGTCTTTGTTTAGAGTCGTGCTTAAGCAAGAGGTGTTTGCAGGGAGGTCCCTGAAGCAATGGAGTGGCTCTGTTCTGTCTGCCTAGGTGGAGAATGGAATGTCCCACAATTACCGGTCGCGCCAGTTTACGTACTTGTCCGGAGGCCTCACAAACATGTGGAGCGGGGTGGCAGAGGAAGGCCAAATTGTTTTGATATCAAAAAGAGATATCTAGTGCTATCACTGGGTAGGTCTGAACCATAGTAACAGGCCTACATGAACTCCTGGGAAGTTTCATGAGATTTGTAGTCTCACAAGACTTCTCCAAAGATCACCCAAGGCCTTGTTCCAATTCTTTCATTATGTCATGTTCTGCTGTGCTGTGCCTCTCAAGAAAACACATGGATACTTTACCTGGCACTTATTGGAAAACACAGGACACTATTTAACAAACCTTGCTGGATTTAATAGTTTGCGTCACCTCTCATTATATAGTACACTACAATAATTTATGACCTTTCATTCAGGATGCCCATTGGTAGCTTCTCTGGGTACACCCCCACCAACTTCCAGGTTGTTTCTTTTCAACCCCTATTTCTATCAAGTGACCTGTAGCCTAAACCTTCTAAACCCATTAATTGTCATCATTCTAACACAAACAATAGTTTCCCAACTGGGTTTGCCAAATGGTATTTACTGCCCCATCTGACAAGCAATTCCAACCATTTGTGCCTAAGAATTAACATCCTTGAGAAGTAACATCCCTATTTATACACTTTTCCCACATCACTCTTACAATCACATGGCATGGATAAAACAACATGACATACTGTATGATTCAGGCTCAAGCTACTCTGACCAGCTACTCAGAGTGGTCTTGGAGTGGTGGTGTCTGCCACTATTGGCCTGGTGCAATACAGCCCCCTCTGGAAAGGTGTCAGGAGTAAGCCTTCTTTTTGTTTTAGTAGAAAGAATAGTTGACCAGAATAATTGGGCAAAATAAAACACTTTGGCAGGAGCAGGACATTCAGGGCAAAAAGAGTAGCACCTGCTGTTTTGTGTTTTTATGTGAGACATTATGTTAGAGATTAGTGATACACAAAGCTTGTCCATTTTTATCAGTAACCTTAATGCATACAGTCAACCTTCCATATATGTGTATTTTGCACCCATCAGTTTGACCAATCAAGGCTTGAAAGAAATCCCCCCCCTAATTCAAAAGCATACTTTGATTTTGCCATCTTATGTAGAAGATGCCATTTTGCTACATGATTGTGCATAATGGTACTTGAGCATGCACAGATTCTAGGACCCGTGAGGGAGTCCTGGAACCAAATCCTAATGTAGACCTTCACAACATACAGCCTGGTGGCCACATGCAGCCTGCCAAAGGATTTTATATGGCCTGCATCGCTCATGACCACAAAGGCTGAAAAAGGTTGCCGCAATTAGGTAACTGATGGTTTTGAATGAACCCAGCTGAGCAGTTCCCTCCTCCTTCCCTCCAAGGGGCAGGAGACAGATGAGCTGATGTTACCTTTTCCCCTTGCACAAGATGGCAGCAGTTGCTTCTTCTCCTTCTGTTTCCCTTGGATGAGCGGTGAGGGCAGAAGTGCCCAGGAAAAGAAGAAGACCAGCTGGGGCTGGAGGGGACAAGAAAGGAGGTGGTATCCTCCTCCCTGAGCAAGCCAACATGGAGTATTACGTGGCGAACTGGGACCTTCTGGGGGAAACAGTTTATTACATGTCAGTATCCTCATTCACCTCCATCCCTCCTAAATGGCACTGGAAAAAAATAAATTGCATTTAAAGATTGCATTTTAAAATGCAATTTAGGTCTATTCTGGTGTTCACCCTCATAAATTTCACCCTCCCCATCTGGAATTCCCCTTGTTTATCCTCCAAATCTATTTTCTTCCCCCTTCTTCATAAATGTTTTTTTTCTGCCACCCCAAATTGTTCCCTCCTCTTTGATCTTTTGCAAATCTTTTGCAAATTACTCACTACTACATTTCTTAAGACATAGCTCTCTTGTCCTTCCAATAATCCTATTTACTGGTTTTATGTAATCACAACTTGCCACATCTGCATTACCTCAGTCAGCCTAACAGCAGTCAAGAGGGTAAGACAATGGCCATTTCTGCCCTATACTGTTACAGTGCTCTTATTCAACTTTCAACATGCTATGGAATCCTGGGGTTTGCAGTTTAGGGAGGGGCCTTTAGAATTCTCATCAAGAGAGCTCTTTGGCCTCAGGAAATTACAAAGCCAAGAATTCCACAGGATGCTGAAAGTGGAATAATAGCACTATAACAGTATAGGGCAGAAATGGCCAGTGTTGTCATTCCCTATGCTGTATACTGGTGGTGGTGGGTGAAATTTAAGGAAGAAGGTTTCCCTATGTTTTCTGGGTGAGTTTGTAGCAGAGGCAAGATTTGAACTTTTCAGCCATGGAAACCAACTGGGTGACCTTGGGTGGATCATACACTCTCAACCCCAGAAAATCTAGTGATAGGTTTGCCTTAGGGTCACCATAAGTTGGAAATGACTTGAAGGCTCACAACAGCAATAATTCACTGAGTCTACTCTGGTGAGATAAAAGCTTACCCAGAGTTCAAAAGCATTGTTTTTTAAGACTATAACTCCCAGAATTCCCCCGTCAGTAATCTTGCTATCTGGGGTTTTGAGAGGTTGTAGTTCACCAAAAGGAACTTTTATGAAGGTCTTATTTGAAAAGATGTCATGTAAAAGATGGAGCAAGTTTGTTTTCTGTTGCTTAAGATATAAGGACCTTTCCAAACTATGCTGTTATAGTGCTAGTATTCTACTTTCATCATCTTGTGGAATCCTGGGATTTGCAGGTTAAGGGGGGGTATTTAGAACTCTCAGCCAGAGAGCTCTTTGGCCTCAGGAAACTACAAACCCCCGTATTCCATGGGATGTTGAAAATGGAATAATAGCACTCTAACAGTGTAGTGTGGAAAGGGCCTAGGACACGGAGGAGGCTTCAAACTGCAGGAAAAGAAGTTCCATCAAAACATTACAAAAAACTTCTCTAAGTTCCCTTTTTTAGAATATGGTTTCTTTTCTTTGCAAAATAGTTTAATCATTAATTAAACTATAATTTATTTTGTAAATAAAAAAACATTATTATATCATTATTATAACTTAACTTGGAATGTGAGACGCTAAAAACCTACGGTATTTGTGGCCCAAAGAAGTTTAGCCTATTTAATTTTGGCCCTTATGTTACTTCCGGTGTGGCACCCTTGGTGAGGACTCCCAGATATCACTTTGATATCATTTAATTCGGCCTTAGCTGGACTGGTTCGCAATTACCTCATTCCACGTGTTCGCGGGTTCTCCGGACAAGCACGGACAGAGAGCGGCCGTTAATGGTTTGCATTCCATTCCCCATTGAAGTCAGCAACTCAAACCTCGCCTGCAGCTTTAGGGAACTTCCCACCGCAAACCTCACAATAGCCACACGGCTTTCAGTCAAGTTACTCTTTTATGTTGGGTCATCAGCGTCCCGGCCACGGTATTGTCTTCACACGCAAATCCAATCATGCTAAACTTGACCTTTCCAAATCCTTTGTCCAGCACCAAAACCCCTTTTGTTCTCCCCGGGATTGCCATAGCCAAAAGGCACAAACTTCCCTATAAAAACCCTTCACTTTTAACCGGTCTTCTGATCACTTTGGACTGCCATCCTGCCTTGCCGTCAGTTGTCTAAGAGACTCCACTCAGCGCCCCACGCTGAGCTTTCCTTCCCGGACCCCCCACTTCTCTCCAGGACTACGAGACAGGTTGCATTGCCTTTCCTTAGCAAACCTCCATTTCTCTTTCTAAGCTAGTTAGTCTGTGTTTGTCTTCTGTGCTTTTGTCTTTAATAAAGAATTGTCTATTATTTGGAAAACCTTGTCTAGCTGCTCTCTGACCCACCGCTGTATACATAGGGTTAAAGATCTCGTTACGTTACCCTGCCTCTCGCTAACCAAACAGTGTTCTGGCTAATTTTCCCCGAATTTGGTATTTTTGATTGGCAATCTGGGCACCCCACACGGGACCCCCCCAATTCTCAGGGAAACAGAGTAGTGGAGAATGCGGGCAACCCCGGTACCCCCAGTTTGAGAAGGCGTCGCAAGCCTCCTCAGATTGGGCGGTACTGACCTAGGGAATGGTCAGAGAGTGGTTTTAGATCGCAGTCAGGCGGGACTGTGCATGTGTCTTGTGTTTCTGTGTAGCTTAGCTCTATCTGGGTGGCAATCTGTGCCCCTCTTTCGTCCTGGGAAACATCTCCCTTCTTGGGTCTGTTGTGGGCTGGACTCTTTGTGTTGTAAGCCTAGCACATAGGGAACAGTCTACACGCACCCAACACTCTAGCGGCAAGGCACACTCTTCAGCACTTTGGAAAGGAATGACCCATTTGCCACCCCCTTTCCCGTGAGGTTTTGTGATTTTGGCTCTGTAGCGAGAATTAGGGTAGGAATCCCGACCTCTCCCGGGTTGTGGGTAGGAATCCCATTTTGAATTGTGGGTAGGAATCCCATTTGGCTAGCTGACTAAGATCTGGGTAGGAATCCCAGCTTAGTCTTGTGTTGGTTTAGCGGTTTAACCCAAGGTGTAGGAAGGCTCTCCTCACCCAGAAAACCAGTCAGGGATGATTAGGTTTTGGTTCCTCGCCCCTCTTGCCCCGCTGTTTGGCCGGACAGTGTTATGAGTTCCTCCTTGGAGTTGAGCTCATTCACCCCTTTCTGCAGACTGGCAGATACCCCTGCAGAAGCCCCTTCCGGTCGGGAGTGGCCTCCCCATCCACCAACCGTTCCCTCAGGCAGTGGCTTGCCTTAGCGATGGCTAAGGAGGGCTCTAGTGAATTGGCAGTAAAGGACCTCATGTGAGAGGAGGACGTCCATAGGAAACTTGAAAAATGGGTGCTTAGTAAAGGTAAATGCTCCTGGAAGGAGATGGTCTTCCAGACTGCAAATCCCTTCTCCGCCCTTAGAGAAGCTTACGCCCAGGCGCGTAAGTCCCGGAATCCATTGGTCCAGCGAAGGACTCGCTGGCCGCATGGGGTCTGTGGCTTGCCGCCAGAGACTCTAGCTCCGCCCTTGTAGAGACCCAGGCCAAGCTAGCAGCAGTTGAACAGGAAAACACCTGGCTTCAAGCCGAAGTCGAGGCGCTGCGGGTGGACAAGGTAACTTTTGCCTCCGTCATGCAGTCCTTGGCGCAGAAACTGAGTGATCTCACTCTTGTCACCCAGACTTGGGAGAAGAAAGCTCGTGCCTTAGAGGTCGAGCTGGATCATGCCCGAGCTGTGGCCAAATATATGGTAGGGCAGGTGAAGGAACAGCAAGAGGCTGTTAGTCATGCGGACTGCCATAAGCAAATTGCCGCTCTGAAGAGTCAGCTGCAGACCCGTAAGGCCCTCATACCGGCTGTTTGTCCGGAGCTGCTCCCTTCTTTCACCCCGGATTTGTCCAAGGAACCTGAGCCCCTCTCCGAGGAAGCTCTGGTCTCTCCTCCCTTTAATCCAGACTGGGATGCCCCTAAGGCTCCAGTCCAGCCCATAGAAACCCGGGCCATCAAGCGGAAGATCATCCAGTTAGGAGATGGCAACTCCAGGGGGCCAGAGGTCAAGGAGTCACAGGTCACTGAGACCAGGATCCCCTGGCGCGCCACTGAAGCCAAGGCCATCACAGAACAGCTAGGCCCCCTCAATCGGTCCACCGGCATCATGTGGCTGAACGCGGTGATTAACTCTCACCTGACAGCCAATGGCCAGGACCTAACACAGTTAGCCCGCTTGTGCATGTCCCCAGCCGAACTCCCTGCCCTGGAATCCGCTGTAGCAGCTCGTAGCTTGGTTACACTTGAGGCGCACGATTGGATGAGGGAGGTAATTTGGATCCTCTGGCCTGGTCAGAGCGCTAGTGTGCTCTATGTCATGGAGCAGCAGGGTCCTCATGAGAACCCTGAAGCTTACGTGGCAAGA